>PVIY010014818.1:0-55303 GCA_004026745.1 Myrmecophaga tridactyla
GAGAGAGAGAGAGAGAGAGAAGATGCAAATGAATAAACTCAGAAATGGAAGAGGAAACATAAACACTGACCCTGCAGAAATAAAGGAGGTAGTGAGAGATTACTATAAGCAACTATACACTAATAAACTAGACAACATAGATGAAATGGATAACTTCCTAGAAAAGCATGAACAACCAGCATTGACTCAAGGAGAAATACACGACCTCAACAAACCAATCACAAGTAAAGAGATTGAATCAGTCATCAAGAAGCTCCCCACAAAGAAAAGTCAAGGACCAGTTGGCTTCACATGTGAATTCTATCAAGCATTCAAGAAAGAATTGGTACCAATCCTGCTACCTAAGGAAGGCTACCTAACTCATTCTGTGATGCCAACATCACCCTAATAACAAAGCCAGACAAAGATACTACAAGAAAAAAAATTATAGAGCAATTTCTTCAATGAATATAGATACAAAAATCCTCAATAAAATACTTTCAAATCGAGCCCAGCAGTACCTTAAAAGAATTATACACCATAACCAAGTGGGATTTATTCCAGGTATGCAAGGATGGTTCAATATTAAAAAATCAATTTATTTAATACACCTTGTCAAACAATCAAAGTGGAAAACCACATGATCTTGATCGATGCAGAAAATGTATTTAACAAAATTCAACATCCTTTCTTGATGAAAACACTTCAAAGAATAGGAATAGAAGGGAATTTCCTCAATATGATGAAGGGAATATATAAAAAACCCACAGCTAACATTATCCTCAATGGGGAAAGACTGAAAGCTTTCCCTCTAAGATCAGGATCACGACAAGGATATCCACTGTCACCATTGTTATTCAACATCGTGCCAGCTGTAGCCAGTGCAATTAGACAGGAAAAAGAAATAAAAGGCATCCAAATTGGAAAAGAAGAAGTAAAACTCTCACTGTTCGCAGATGACATAGTATATGTTGAAAATCCCAAGAAGTCTACAGTAAAGCTACCAGAGCTAATAAATGAGTACAGCGAAATGGCAGGGCATAAGATCAACACCCCAAAATCAGTAGTGTTTCTATACACTAGTGAGCAATCTGAGGAGGAAGTCAAGAAAAAATACAATTTACAATAGCAACCAAAAGAATAAAATATTTAGGAATAAATTTAACTAAGGATATAAAAGACCTATACACAGAAAACTGCAAGAAATTGCTAAAAGAAATCATGGAAGACCTAAATAAAAGGAAGGGCATACCTTGTTCATGGATTGGAATACTAAATATAATTAAGATGTCAGTTCTACCCAAACTGAATTATAGATTCAATGCAATACCGATTACAATCCCAAGAATTTACTTTGCAGAAATGGAAAAGCCAATAACCAAATTTATTTGGAAGGACAGGGTGCCCCAAAGAGCTAAAAACACCTTGAGAAAGAAAAATGAAGAGTGTGTGTGTGTGTGTGTGTGGGGGGGGGGTGTCTCACACTACCTGACTTTAAAGCATATTATGAAAAATTTAAGCCTAAGAGTCACCCCCAAGCGAGCCTCTTTTCTTGCTCAGATGTGGCCTCTCTCTCCAGCCAACACAACAAGCAATTTCACCACCCTCCCCTTGTCTACGTGGGACATGACTCCCAGGGGTGTGGACCTTCCTGGCAACGTGGGACAAAGATCCTAGAGTGAGCTGAGACTCAGCACCAAGGGATTGAGAAAAACCCTACAATGAGTTGAGACTTAGCCTCAAGGGATTGAGAAAACCTTCTCGACCAAAAGGGGGAAGAGTGAAATAAGACAAAGTGTCAATGGCTGAGAGATTCCAAACAGAGTCAAGAGGTTATCCTGGAGTTTATTCTTATGCATTAAGTAGATATCATCTTGTTATTTAAGATGTAATGGAGCGGCTGGAGCGAACTGCCTGAAAATGTAGAGCTGTGTTCCAGTAGCCATGTTTATTGAGGACGATTGAATAATGATATAGCTTTCACAGTGTGACTGTGATTGTGAAAATCTTGTGTCTGATGCTCCTTTTATCTACCTTGTCAACAAACGAGTAGAACATATGGAATAAAAATAAATAATAGGGGGAACAAATGCTAAAATAAATTTAGTTTGAAATGCTAGTGATCAATGAAAGCAAGGGGTAAGGGGTATGGTAGGCATAATCTTTTTTTTCTTTTCTGTGTTCGTTTTCTTTCTTTTTCTATTGTCTTTTTATTTCTTTTTCTGAATTAATGCAAATGTTCTAAGAAATGATGAATATGCAACTAAGTGATGATATTGTGAATTACTGATTATATATGTTAATTTTTTTTAAAAAAAGCATATTATGAAACTACAGTGGTCAAAACAGCATGGGTACTGGCATAAAGACAGTATATTGTCCAATGGAATTGAATTGAGTTTCAGAAATAGACCCTTTCATCTATGGGCAATTGATCTTTGGTAAGGTAGTCAAACCAACTCACCTGTGAAAGAGCAATCTCTTCTATAAATAGTGTTTGGAGAACTGGATATCTACATGTAAAAGAATGAAAGAGGTTCCATATCTCACACCCTATACAAAAATTAACTCAAAGTGGATCAAAGACCTAAGCATTAGAACTAAAACTGTAAAACTTTTAGAAGAAAACACAGGGAAATACCTTATAAATCTTATAATAGGAGGTGGTTTCCTAGATCTTACACCCAAAGCATGAGCATTGAAGAAAGAAATAAATAAATGGAATCTCCTCAAAATTAAACACTTTTGTGCATCAAAGAACTGTCAAGAAAGTAAAAGGGCAGTCTAACAATGGGAGACAATATTTGGAAACCATTATCAGATGAAGGTTTAGTATCCAGAATATATAAAGAGATTCTTAACTCAACAACAGAAAGACAAATAACCAAATAAAAAAATGTGCATAAGACATGAAAAGACACTTGTCAGGAGAGGAATTATAGAAATGGCTAAAAGGCAAATGAAAAGATGCTCGACTTCACTGGCTATTAGGGAAATGCAAATCAAAACCACAATGAAATACCATCTCACACCCATTAGGATGGCCATTATAAAAAACAAAGCAAAACAGAAAACAACAAGTGCTGGAGAGGAAGTGGAGAAAGAGGCACACTCATCCACTGTTGGTGGAAACGTAAAATGGTATAACTTCTCTGGAAGGCAGTTTGGCAGTTCCTCAGGAAGCTAAGTAAAGAATGGCCATACGATCCAGCAATCTCAGTACTGGGTATCTATTCAGAGGAACTAAAGGCAAAGACATAAGGATAGATCTTTAATTTACAACAGGGATTGTCTCTAGATGGATTGAAGACCTAAATATGATAGATAAATTTATAAAGATAATAGAAGAAAATGTGGGGTAAAGTCTTTGTGACTAAGAAGTAGAGAAAGTCTTAAAACCTGAAAAGCACAACTATAAGGCAAGAAAAAAAAAGGACTGGATTTGGATACACCAAAATTAAGACCATTTGTTCAATGTAGTACACCACAATTAAAGTCAACTAACAGATGTTAAACTGGGAAAGGATATTTGCAAAGTTTAAAACCAGCCAGGAATAATATCCATAGCATGTAAGAACTCCTTAAATCAATAAGAAAATATGGGAAACCCAAGAGAAAAATTTGTAAGGGGCTTAACAAAGAAGTTTGAATGAATGACAAATATATGAAGAGCTCCTAAAATTCATTTTAAAGAAGTAAAATGTAAATTAAAAGAATGAGCAATACTTTAATGCATTTGAGTGGCAGATACTTTCATATATTGGAGAAGATATGAGGCAGTGGAGTTTTTTGCACTGCTGCTGGAGGAGGTGTAAACTGTACAATCACTCGGGAAAGCAATCTGGCAACATTTAGATAAATCAGATATGCATAGCCTTACTTCCAGAGAACTTCTAGCACAAGTTTGTAAAGGGACATGTTCATGGATGTTTTCACATTATCCCTAGGGAGTTATATGCAACTGAGGAGTCCATCATTAAGGGAATCAGTAAGTAAGATGTGTGGATGCATATGCTACTGCTGCAGTAAGAATCAATGAACTTACTGCTCATGGAGAAATTTCAAAAATGTAATTTTGGGAGACAAAATAGGAAACAATAAGCTGCAGTATGAATATTATTTATTTAAACAGAACACACATAATTCTTCCCACACAAGCATACCTATTTATGTTGCTATCCACGTGGTTAAAGATATAGATGAATCTCATTAAAATGGGTGAGTGCAGGAGGGAAATGAGAGTGGGAATTGAGGAAAGGGCAAAATAAAGGGAGTAAGTAGGACCTAACGAGGATCAACAATAACAATATATTAAGGCATCAAGAGCACAATGAAATCAACCTACTTGTCTCTATGCAAAACCAAACAGCAACAACACCACAAACACAACTTTTAGGTGATTTTCAGTCATTTTTTTGCTACTTCAAATTATGCTGTAAGAGCTGTCTTTCTCAAGCCTTGTTCTTGCAATTAAAAAAAAAAAAAGAATTGCTGTGGATGTACTATTTTTTTCCCAAGAGAAAGTCCTGGAATTTCAGCCAGAAGTAAAATTATAATTATGTGCTTAGCAAACACCCAAGGTGTTTACAGGCCACCCCGATTCAAAGTTTCAGTGATCTGAGATACAAACTATGTCTCTGCAGCTTTCAAACTTTGTTGGTCTCAGGACTCTTTATACTCTTAAACATTATTGATGACCCCAGAGAGCTTTTGTTATTTATCATATCAGAAATTAAAATGAGAAAAATTGAACACATTTAATAATTAATTTAAAAATAACCACAATAAACAGCAAAATGTTAACGTAACATTTCAAATGAAAAATAATTATATTTGCAACACAAAAGTTTAGTGTTAAAAGAGGTATTGTTTTACATGTGTGAAAATCTCTTTAATGTCTGGCTCAAAGAACACAACTGGATTCTCATATTTGCTTCTGTGTTCAATCTATTGTGTTATATTGTTTTAGTTGGAGTATACCAAGAAAATCCAGCTTCACAAAGATGTGTAGTTCGAAAAACGAGGAGCATTTTAACAGCCTTTTCAGATAATTGTGAATATTTTTCCTTGACATTGCCTCAAAGCTTGATAAGGGTAATTTCTTTTTTTAAATATTTTTGTTGTAAACCTTAACAAACATACAAACATTCTATATATGGTGTACAATCAATGGCTCACAACATCATCACATAGTTATGTATTCATCACTATGATCATTTTTATGAACATTTGCATCTTTCCAGCAAAAGAAATAAAAAAGAAAAAACTCACACATACCGTATTCCTCACTCCTCCCTCTCATTGACCAGTAGTATTTCAAACTACTCAATTTATTTTAATCTTTGTTCTCCCATTAGTTATTTTTTATCCATATTTTTTAATCATCTGTCCACACCAAGTGGTAGTTTCTTAAAGGATATTTGCAATGTGTAGTATGAAACTATTATCAGTCAACTTTTCATAGTGTTTTATTAAAATCCATTGGTATATCTTGAACTTTAATGAGCCCTTTACTCATGCATTATTTTGTAATTCTATTTAGAACACATTGATTTATTGAGTTATGCATGTCATTATATAATATAAAAAATCACACTCATTAATAATAACACTGATTTCATGAGAAAAGTGTTTAAATATTGGGAAGTTATCAAACACACAGTGGTATAAATGGGTTTTCCAACATCCAAATTTCCACTTGAAAGCTTGAATTTTGTCATTGGCAACAACACTGCCATTTGTATTCCTTGGGTGGAAGTCTCATTTTATTTAATTTGGAGAAAATTCCTATTACCCAAGACTGAATAGCCTGTTTGTCAGCTGTTCTTTCAGCCAAGAATGGTTTCTGTGAAGAAAGATGCTAGTTTAGCTTGCAATTCAAAGTGTGATGAGACACTCATGACAATTCAGTATGGAGAAGTACTTTATGCATACTTCCCATTTTGTAACACAGAGTATTAAAAAGACTTGTATTCAAGGGTGGAGATTTACTACCATTAATAATATATATCGATTCATGAGGGACATTCTTAAACGAGAGAGAGAGGGGAGAGAGAGAGAGAGAGAGAAATATTTTCTGGGATTATATTTTCTAATCTGACTGTATTTTAGATTCGGAAATCTCCACATCAGAACTCACTGATAACTTTGGAGTTGGGGAAGTCTTTCTGAAAGTGACTTCGGGTGTTATACAAGAAAAGATAAATAAATATATATATTTGGCATTTTTTTAAAGAAAAGCAATTCTGCATAACAAAAATATCATTAAGTAAGCCAAGCAACAAATATTTGCAATTTGTATCAGGCGAAAGGACTCGCTTCCTTAATATATATAGATGTGTTCGCTTCCTTAATATATATATAGATGAAAAGAATAATGGATGAAACAAAAAAAAACACAGCTATTTCACAGAAAAGGAAATATAAATGGTTCTTTAACAAATGAAAAGATGTTCAACTTCACGCTTCATTACAGCTGCAATGAGATATCCCATTTATGACTTATCAAATTGACAAAACACTTGAGTTTGGCAATGTAATCTGTTGGCAAGACTATAGAGAAAAGGATATTCTCGTACACTGCTTGGAGGAGTAAAAATTGGTATAACACCCATGGAGGGCAATTTGAAAGTATCTATCAAATTTCTCTTTAATCTAGCAATTACACTTCTGGGAATTTTTCCTATGGATGAACGTCCACGTGCATATATGTGAAATGACATTCAAAGTTATTTATTATAGCTTTTTTTGCATGTACAAAGGGTTAGAAACATCTATGTATCAACAGGGGAGTAAGAATAGTCATGAAGTGTTGAAGGGGTTGGGGGTAGGGATAAGAGCGAGACTTTTCACCATATACCTATCTCCTTATGTTTTATGTTGAAATTTAATGAATACATTATCCATTAAATATTTTTAAAAGAGTTTAAAAAGCCTATCTATATCACCTGCCAAGTACTAGATTTTCCCTTTATGGTTATCAAGAAAGACAATGAGAAGAAAAATGATCTGTTTCTTGTTAAACTGAAGAATTGTATATGCCTAATATGTCTTATTTTCAGTAGTCGCCTGATAAATATTGATTAATGAATGAAGCAAATGAGCAATGATGCATTGCTGTTCTATAATAATGACACATGAGATAAAATTGACTTTTAATCCCACCGTTCTTCCTCCTTGTAATATTAACTTTTTCTTCTTTTCTCCCCATCCTCCCTTCCTTCTTTTTTGTTCTGATACACATGACCTTCCACCCTACTGAGACCTGAAGAAAAATGTCTGAATGGAGAATGATTCCATGTGGATGGACTATATAAGATATAACATATCTATATAAGGATCTGGTGGTTCAGAATTATTCCATTACCTCTTGCAAACTATAAAGCAGGGTCTATATTATACCAAATAAAATGATTGAAAACAGAAAACTATTTAAAACTTTTCTTTGTACATGTAGACAGAAGCTAGGATGTTGAGCTCTGGGACAAGTTTGAGAGTTTGAGATTTTTATAATTCATCCATAAATTCCTGAATATGCATATTTTCCCATTTTGGCCAATTGCTTCGTTAGATGGAAAATGTCCTATAAGAACTTAGAGTCCAGTAAATAAAAAAAAATATGTGATGTAATGTAATATAATGTAAATATATAGTTAATGTATGTGATTAATAACAGAATGAGATGCTTCCTCGTTTTCTCAATTAAACTCTCAAGGATTGTCTGTCATACATAATATAAATGGTTATTATAAACTCCTTTTATCATACACTATAATTGCCATTTTCTCCTACAATTTTTTTAATATAAGCACAGAGGTTTAGAATAAATTTACGAGGTGTCAAATTTCTGACATAATTGGAAAACAGCAAAGACGCAATTCAGTTTGTTTGATGAAGCATTTTACAGTTTACTTATGCATTCATGTGTATATACCTATGTCTATACAAAATAATTAATTTGCCACTTTAAAAAAGCTTTCATTGACTAAAATTGGGGTGTTGATAAAAATTCATGTGTAAAATACTGTATGGTCTCACTGACATGAACTAACAATAATGAATGAACTTGAAGAATTTCAGTTAAGAACAGAGACCATCAGGAGATAGAAATAAGGTAGATATTGGGTAATTGGAGCTGAAGGGATATAGATTGTGCAACAGGACTAATTGTAAAAATTCAGTAATGGATAACATAATACTACCTAACTGTAGTACAGTAATGTTAGTACACTGAATGAAGCTGAATGTGAGAATGACAGAGGGAGGAGGGCTGGGGGCACAAATGAAACCAGAAGGAAAGATAGATGATAAAGACTGAGATGGTATAATCTAGGAATGCCTAGAGTGTATAATGATAGGGACCAAATGTACAATTTAAAAAATGTTTTGCATGAGGAAGAACAAAGGAATGTCAATATTGCAGGGTGTAGAAAATAGATGATAATTTATATTTTAAAACAAACTTATGTGTGAGACTAAAGAAAAAATGTGTATTTGGTTCAACATTTATATTTTGACTAGTGCATTTCCTAATATAACTTAGGTGGACAGCTTAACTGAACACCATAAGTACATGAAACCTTGAGCAGGGCATGAGAGTTTGTAGCTTTGTCCAGAGTGATGCCCTGATAAATCCCAGAGTGATTTGAACAGTGAATAAAAAGTATTTGCAAAGTTCCCTTGGGGTAGTGGTGGGAAAGAGAGAAAATTCAACTTCCCCAAGTGGAGAATTCCTGTTAGTCTCACAAGCAGTGGGGACAACCAAAGCAATAGGCTGAGCCCCCAATCTTGGGGTTTGTTCATATGAAACTTAATGCTGCAAAGGACAGGATAAGCCTGCTTAAAATTAGGCCTAAGAGTCACCCCCAAGAGAACTTCTTTTGTTGCTCAGATGTGGCCTCTCTCTCTCTCTCAGCCAACATGACAAGCAAACGCACTGCCCTCCCCCTCTCTACGTGGGACATGACTCCCAGGGGTGTGGAGCTTCCTGGTAACGTGGGACAGAAATCCTAGAATGAGCTGACACAGCATCAAGGGATTGAGAAAATCTTCTTGAGTGAAAGGGGGAAGAGTGAAATGAGATAAAAGAAAGGGTCAATGGCTGAGAGATTCCAAACAGAGTCGAGGGGTTATCCTGGAGGTTATTCTTATGCATTAAATAGATGTCACCTTTCTAATTAAGGCGTAACAGAGAGGCTGGAGGGAACTGCCTGAAAATGTGGAGCTGTGTTCCAGTAGCCATGTTTCTTGAAGTTTATTGTATAATGATATAGCTTTCACAATGTGAAGTTGTGATTGTGAAAACCTTGTGTCTGATGCTCCTTTCATCTACCCTATTGACAGTGGAGTAAAACATATGGATTAAAAATAAATAAATATTAGGGGGAACAATGTTAAAATAAATTTAGTAGATTGAAATGCTAGTGATCAATGAAAGGGAAGGGTAAGGGGTATGATATGTATGATTTTTTTTCTGTTTCTTTTTATTACTTTTTCTGGAGTGATGTAAATGTTCTGAGAAATGACCATGGTGATGAATATACAACTGTGTGATGATATTGTGAGCCATTGATTGCACACCAAGTACGGAATGTTCATATGTTAAGAATGTTCGTGTTTGTATGTTGATTGGTTTTATTAATAAAATTAAAAAAAAGTCTGTGAATGACATAATTGTAGGAATTTGCTTTTGGTATAGAACCTCCATTATTAAATTATTCCTTTTCTAAGTAAAAATGAATATCCTTTGGACTTTTAACTTAAATAACTGACAAAATCAAGATCAACATGCTAAATTTACCCCCACATGGTGAGATCAAAGTTACTCATTTTCATTTCAAATTAAATTTCATTTTTGGAAAAGTAAGAGATAAACCTTTATGTCTAGGAGAAAAATCAGAAATAATTCAAATGGGGGCTTGGATCCATTTTTATCTTTATTGTGCTGCCCAGAAACTTCTGGGAATGGCATCCTTTCAGACTTGGAGATGTCAATGCTGTGTTTCCACATATGGTTGGAATGAGGATTCCTTTGCAGTGACTTTCTCCCACTCGCACATGGGAGAAGCAGGAGCACAGCGATGGTGTTGTCTCTCAAAGGTTTTTTTCATTATTAGCAAAAAGTTATATTGTCTGCCTGCGTGAGAATGTTTATGGAAAACTTGAGGTTTTTGCATCAGGAATTCATTTTTGAGAATTCATAAAATCAAACTATTGTATAGGTAACAGACATTTATTCCTCAACAGAACCAAGTTGAAGTGTTGTGTACAACTGCAAGAGATCTCCACAGTTCTCCAACATGTTTGAAAAAGCCCAGAGTGGTTTATCCTGAGAAGTAGAAGCCATAGAAGTAGCTTTTTATGAATAGGACAGAGTTGCTGATTTCTAAAATGGCTTTATTAAAACCTCACCTAGGAGTAGAGGCAGGATTCTTTTTTGTTTAGTTTTTGGAACTTATAGTTATTTTAGTTGACAGATCCTAATAATAATTTTGAATTTATTTTCTCTAAAATTTAAAATAAATGTAGCAAAGACTCCTGAGTAGTGACTCACAATTACATTTTTCACCCATCTGTGGTGAAATAACAATATTAGGATAATGTAAAGAGTTCTTCATTGTTAAATTGATTTAGTTTAATTTAGGATTATTCTTTACACTAAGATTATGTCATTTTCTACTTTTAAATGTTAAAAATGCTTTCTATTTTATTACATAATGATTATGAGAGATGATAGTTTAACATCTATCTTTTTCCTTCAAAAAATGTGGAATTTTTCTGAGGTCTTTCCGGTTTTCCTTTGGAAGTTTTATTGGTTTTGAATCCAGAAATGTGAGAACCTTATTTCATACACTATTAAAACACCCATATAAAAAGTGAAAATATCTGTCAGATTACCCTTTGATTGAAGTTTCAGAAATTAGTGCAAGAAGCATTTAGTTCACCTAATATTGCACTTTTCATTAGGGCATTAACACATTTGCTCTCAATTAACAGTTAAACATAGTCTATTATATTCACAAAAGTGATCTAATGAATAGATTTATTCGGAATGATCCATATCTGAGATGGGGTGAACTCAGAAGGGCGTTAACACCCCTGAGTAGAGGTGGATGGGCTACAGAGGATGCTAACATAGCAAAAGTTCACATTTGCCATGACTATAAAATTATCTTGGGGGCTGGGCTTTAAGAAACAGGATTTTATGGTTAGCTAAGTAAATCTACAATTAAAGAGAGGAAAATGATCACTTTTGCACCCTTAATGAATTAGAAATGGTGATTATGGCGAATAATGAAGGCTCAAAGGTATTTAAACCTGGATGACAAAATCTTTGCTTTGTTGCCACTCATCCTGGTGCCATATACATGCTCCGTAAATATTTGGTATATGAAAAACATGAAAGAAGAAAGAGAGCATGGCTGCTAGGACTGTAGCAATTCAGAAAAAAAGACGAATAGCTAATAAATAATTTTTGCAGGACCCTTGTAATCTAGGCAACATAATCTTCTTTGCTGTTGATTGCTCTACCTACTACATAAGGGGGGTGATACTCAAGCTTACTCATTTGAAAAGATCTTATGTTGACCATCAGCTGCCACAACTGGAGTTTATATGATAACTAGAAGACTACAGAATTTGTGGCTTAAGATGATCCTAAATCCCTTAGTAATTCTAAACTATGTTTTTTTTTTTAGACACAGCTGGGTGACCAGCTGTGTGACATTTTTTTTTTAACATGGGCAGGCACCAGGAATCAAACCCAGGTCCTCTGGCATGGAAGGCAAGCATTCTTGTCTGCTGAGCCACCGTGGCCCTCTAAACTACGGTTTTAACGAACTTTTTCCTTATGCAAATAATTTCACTTAAAGTTACATATTTTTGGACTTAAAATCAATATCAGCTCCTCAAAATCACCATCATTTCAAAGATAATCCAAATTTTTCTTCTTGTTTATACAAATAATTTTAAAATGTCTTACTGACAACTGGCTATATAGCATCAGACCTATTTTTAGATTGCTTGCACTTATCAAAAACACACTGTTGGTATTGTTTCTGAGCAGTTATTTGGCCCAAAGAGCCAACATTTGGTAAGGAATAGTATGAATGAAACTCATGAAAATTAGCTGTTTTGTCAGATTGGCCATTTGAAGTACAATTACATATAAGATCTTGGTTTTATTTTTCTCCAGTTTCCAAGACTTAGTTTTCCCATATAATGACCCGGCAATCCCACTTCTAGGCATAGACCCCAAACATCAGCCAGGTATTTGACACCAATGTTCGTAGCAGCACTATTCATGATAGCCAAAAATTGGAAGCAACCCAAGTGTCCATCAATAGATGAATGGATAACCAAACAGATAATAAATGGATAAATGTGGATGAATGGATAAGTACAGTATATTCACACAATGAAATATTATTCAGCTCTAAAAAGGAAAAGTTCTGACATATGCCACTGCATGGGAGACCCTTGAAGATATCATGCTGGATGAAATGTCAGAGACAAAGGGACAGATATTGTAGATTCCACTTACATGAAATAGCTAGAAAATACAAGTTCCTAGACAGGAGCCAGACCACAAGTTAAGGTGGAGGTTCATGTTTGAGGTGATGGGAAGTCATAAAAATGGAAGGTGGGTGGTGAGGAGACCACAACGTTGTGAATGAGACTGATGCCTCCAGATGGCATGTTTGGGATAGGCTGAGATGGGGAAGTTCACGTGGTAAATATATTTCCACAATTAAAGAAAAAAGAGCTAGAGATACTAAAGAGAGAACAACAACTAAAAGCAACACATTATCTTGGACTGGATCTAGCAATTGAACAGAAACTGCCCCAAAGGACATTATTGGGACTTATGAAAAAAATTGGAATACCAACTGTGAGCTTTATAGCTATATTCAATTTCTTGAACTTGACAGCTGTTTTTAAGGTGGTTATATAAGTGTGTATCCTTGTTCTTCGGAAAAGTACAAGGAAATATTAAGTGTTAAAGGAGCATGATGCATACAATCTATTAGGACATGTTTAGAAAATAGAGAATTATATATACAGACAGATGGATAGATGGATGGATACATGAAAAAAGAATTAACGAAAGAAAGAATGATAAAGAAAGAATAAGTTAAATGTGGCAAAATGTTAAAAGTCCATGGATCTGAGAGAGAAGCACATGCATGCAGCAAGAGGGTGTGTCCACAATGGGTTCCTGTACCTTCTTTATTTTCTCTATTCCTTGTGGAGCTGGATCACACTATAGGGTGCCAAGTAATGGTGGCCGTTATCTGACCTCACACCTGCCTCCTGACTCCCTGGAGCCCATAGAAGGAATTCTGGGCCTGGATCCACATGAAGCTGAGGAACTAAGAGGCAGAAAGCTGGAGCCTGGTGCAGAGGTACAGAGGTGCGGAGCCCGCAGGAGTGCACGGATGGGAACATGGGACTAGGAAGTAAGCCAAGCCATGTTCTTTGGATGCGCTACCCTCACCAGTGCAGCCCTGTGACAAGGAACTCACCCCACACCCCACGCACCTAAACCCCATCACCCACTCCCATTTCCTGCACTCCAGGTGCCCCAACCCCACCAGCCCCCAGTGCACGTACCTGCCCCATACCCCCTCCCCAAGTGCAGCCCAACCCACCTCTCCTGCATCCTCCTGAGCACTACTGCCCCCTCCCTGTTCCTTGCAGGCTGTTGCCAGCACGTAAAGGTTGCGGGCACTAACCTCCATACCTAGGCAACCCTTGCCCCCTGCCCGTACTGTCGCACAGCCTCACCCTGTCCTCCCTGAGCTCAGCACATCCATTTACGGCACTCCCAGTCCCACGCATGCACACAGGCCCCCAATCATATCCAGTTCAGCTCTGGGAACTGCACTTTACAGCAGTCCTAGAACAGTGCATGCGCACAGCCCTCAGCCTCACTTCCCAGCTCTGGGAAAGTGCTGACCTGCACATCTGGGTCATACCTGCCCCCAATCCATGAAGGCCTAACACTGACCTGCTGCCACAGCTCTACGCATGCACACAAAGGGCCCTGTGCCTTAGATCAGCACATGCCAAGTTTACGCTCCCCAGATCAGTGCACCCGCATAGCTACATCCTCCCTGGCCGCTGGGCGCCCACATTCACAAGCATTAGCATAACATCCCCAACCTGTGCCTGTACGCACCCTGAAACAAATCACTGCACTGAGTGCTCCACACTGTGCCCTGCTCCCTGCTGTACAACCATCCTGCAAACACAAGGCCTTAGACTACTGAAAAAATCAACTCCCAAACTAAATCAATCAAGATATTTACATGTGTTGAAGACAGCAGAAGATCACTAAGCATATCACAATGCAGACAGATAGAGCCCTGCCTAATGACCAAATTAAAACACCAGAGGAGACAGAGACGTTGGAACAACTAATCAAAGATGTTCATACAACTCTACTTAATAAAATAAGTGGGATAGCAAATGACATAAAGGAGATCAAGCACAAAGAGCACAAAGAGGAATTTGAAAGAATAAATAGAAAAATAGCAGAAATCACAGAGATTAAAGATTCTCTTGACCAAATAAAAAACATACTAGAGGCAGACAACACCAGGTTTGAAGAGAAAGAAGAAAGAATAAGTCATACAGAGGACAAGATAATTGACTTTGAAGACTCAAAACAGCAAATGGCAAAAAAGATGGAAAAAATTGAAGGGGAACTCAGGGAAATGATAAACAAAACAAAGCATGCAAATATGAGAATTATTGGTGTCCTAGTAGAAGAGAGGAGAAAAGAGCTAGGAAGAATAGCTGAGGATATAATGGGGGAAAACTCCCCAACCCTCATAAAGGACATAAATATACAAGTCAAAGAAGCCCAAGGAACTCCAAACAGAATAAACCCAAATAGGCCTTCCCCAAGGCACATACTAATCAGTCTGTCAAATGTTGAAGAGAAGCAGAAAATCCTAAAAGCAACAAATGAAAAACAATCTACTACACACTAGGGAAATCAAATAAGACTGAGTTCAGACTACTCAACTAACACCCTGGAGGCGAGAAGGCAGTGGTACGATATATTCAAGATCCTGAAAGAGAAAGACTTCCAGCCAAGAATTCTGTACCCAGCCAAATTGCCCTTCAAAATTGAGGGAGAGATTAAAGTTTACACAGACAAAGAAGTCCTGAAAGAATTTGTCAGCAAGAGACTGGCCCTACAAGAAATACTAAAAGGAGTTCTGCCGGCTGATAAAAAAGACGAGAGAGGGAGGTCTGGAGGAGGGCACAGAATTGAAGAGTACCACTAAGGGTAATTTAAAGAATACGAAGAGAAAGAGGGAAAAGGATATATAAAACTGACAAACAAAATAAAAAAAGATAAGATGGTGGAGTCAAGAAACGCCTTTTCAGTAATAACTTTGAATGTTAACAGACTAAATTTATCAATTAAAAGATACAGATTGGCAGAAAGGATTAAGAAACATAATCCAGCTATATGCTGCCTACAAGGGACTCATCTTAGACACAAGGATACAAATAGATTGAAAAGTGAAAGGATCAAAAAGATTTTCCATGCAAGTTGTAACCAAAAGAAAGCAGAGTAGCTACAATAATATCAGACAAAACAGACTTTAAATGTAAAGACATCATAAGAGATAAAGAAGGACATTATATACCAATTAAAGGATCAATTCACCAAGATGACATAACAATCACAAATGTTTATGCTCCCAATCAAGGAGCTCTACAGTATATGAGACAGACATCAGCAAAACTGAAGGGAGCAATAGATGTTTCAATGATAATAGTAGGAGACTTCAATACACTACTCTTCTCTATAGATAGAACAACCAGACAGAATACCAACAAGGGAACAGAGGAGTTAAACTATTTGTTAAACGAATTAGACCTAACAGACATATATAGGTCATTGCACCCCAAAGCACAAGGTTATACATTCTTCTCTAGTGCTCATGGAACATTCTCCAGCATAGATCATATGCTGGGGCACAAAACAGGTCTTTATAAATTTAAAAATATTGAAATCATTCAAAGCACTTTCTCTGATCACAATGCACTGAAGGCAGATCTCAATAACCACCAAAGGACGAGAATATTTACAAATATAAGGAGATTAAATAACACATTTTTAAACAACCAGTGGGTCAAAGAAAAAATTGCTCGAGAAATCAGTAGCTATTTGGAGATGAGTGAAAATGAGAATACAACTTATCAGAACTTATGGGATGCGGCAAAAGCTGTTCTGAGAGAGAAATTTATTGCCTTAAATGCCTATATTAAAAAAGAAGAAAGAGCAAAAATTGAGGACTTAACAGCAAACCTGGAGGAATTTAAGAAAGAACAGCAAACTAACCCCAAAGCAAATAGGAGAAGAGAAATAACAGCTTAAAGCAGAGATAAATGAATGGGAGAACAAAAGAACAATAGAACGAATCAATAAAACGAAAAGTTGGTTCTTTGAGAAAAAAAAATGATGGGCCACTAACAAGACTAATAAAGGAAAAAAGAGAGAGGATGCAAATAAAGAAATTCAGAAATGAGAAGGGGTGCATTACCACAAACCCTGAAGAAATAAAAGAAATCATAAGAGGATACTGTGAACAACTATATGCCAACAAACTAGACAATTTAGATGAAATGGACAAATTCCTGGAGACACACAAATAAGCTACACTGACTCAGGAAGAAATAGATCCCAACAAACCAGTCACAAGTAAAGGGATTCAATCAGTCATCAAAGATCTTCCTACGAAGAAAAGCCCAGGGCCAGATGGCTTCACAGGGGAATTTTAGCAAACATTCCAGAAAGAACTAACATCAATCCTGCTCAGACTTTTCCAAAAAATTGAGGAAAAAAGAAGTCTATCTAACTCATTTTATGAAGCTAATATCATTTTAATACCAAAACCGGGTAAAGATGCTATAAGAAAGGAAAACAAGGGCCAGGGTGGCTCAGCAGGCAGAGTTCTTGCCTGCCACACCAGAGACCTAGGTTTGATTCCTGGTGCCTGCCCATGCCAAAAAAAAAAAAGAGAGAGAGAGAGAGAGAAAGGAAAACTACAGGCCAATCTCCCTAATGAACATAGATACAAAAAATTTTCAATATTGAATATGATAGTACTTTAAAAGAATTATATACCATGACCAAGTGGGGTTTATATCAGGAATGCAAGGATAATTCAACACAAGAAAATCAATTAATGTAATACAGCACATTAACAAATCAAAAGGGAAAAATCACATGATCTCGATTGATGCTGAAAAAACATTCAACAAAATTCAGCATCCTTTTCTGATAAAAACTCGCAAAAAGATAGCAAACAAAGGTAACTATCTCAATATGGTAAAGGGAATATATGAAAAACCAATAGCCAGCATTGACCTCAATGAAGAGAGACTAAAAGTCTTCCTGCTACGGTTAGGTACAGGATAAGGATGCCCACTGTCACCATTATTACTCAACATTGTGCTAGAAGTTCTAGCTAGAGCAATCAGGCAGGACAAAGAAATAAAAGGCATCCATATTGGAAAGGAAGAAGTAAAACTCTAATTATTTGCAGATGATATGATACTATACATGGAAAATCCTGAGAAATCTACAGCAAAGTTACTTGAGCTAATAAACAAATTCAGCAAGGCGGCGGGATATAAAACTAATGTGCAAAAATCAGTAACGTTTCTATACATAAGCAATGAACTAGCTGAGTCAGTTAAGGGGAAAAATTCATTCAAAATAGCAACTAAAAGAATCAAATACTTAAGAATGAACTTAATTAGGGACATAAAGGACTTGAACACAGAAAACTACATAACATTGCTAAAAGAAATCAAAGTAGATCTAAATAGGTGCAAAGACATTCCCTGCTCATGGGTAGGAAGGCTAAATATAGTTAAGATGTCAATTCTCCCCAAATTGATCTACAGATTCAACACAGTACCAATCAGAATTCCAACAACCTACTTTGAAGATTTGGAAAAGCTAATTACCAAATTCATCTGGAAGGGAAAGAGACCCTGAATAGCTAAAAGCATCCTAAAGAAGAACGAAGTGGGAAGATTAACACTTCCTGACTTTAAAGCCTATTATAAAGACACAGTGGTCAAAACAGCATAGTACTGGCACAAAGACAGAAGTGTTGACCAATGGAATCGAACCGAAAGTATGGAAATAAACCACCAAATCTATGGTCAACCATAGCACTACTTGGTATATACCCAGAAGAGCTGAAAGCAACGACAGAAACAGACATTTGCACACCGATGTTCATAGCAGCATTATTCACAATTGCCAAAAGATGGAAACAAACCAAATGCCCATCGACATATGAGTGGATCAACAAAATGCGGTATATACAGACAATGGAATATTATGCAGCACTAAGACAAAATGACATCCTGAAGCACATGACAAGATGGACGAGCCTTGAGGATATAATACTGAGCAAAATTAGCCAGACACAAAAGGACAGATACTGTATGATTCCACTTTTATGACCAGCATAAAGATATAATCAGAGGCTTATAATATAGAATATAGGGGACTTAGAGATACATAGAAGCTAGAGATGGGTGAACCATTAGCTAATGAGGTTGAACTCCAATGTAAGGGAATAGATAGGAGTGAAGGTGATTCTCTAGTGGGTCTAGAAGTAATATTACCATATTGAAGATGAACAGGATTGAAAGGAGGTGTATAGACTTACGTGTCCCACTGACTCACACTAGAAATATCAATGAGCTTTCGTAAGAATGACTTCAAAGATATGATTCTTGTATAAAGAGTGTTCAAGTCCAGGGTACAAGCGGAAAACCGCCATTGCATGCTATGAGCTATGTTCAAAAGGAAACCATGAGCACTACTACAGCAACAGCAGAGGTAAATAATGGGGTGAGGGACAAGAGTTAAGAAGAGGTTTAGATTTCCTATTTGGTGAGGGTGTGTTTATAGGCTTTCTGTCCTTTGGGAACAATGAAATTATCTAAAATTGAGAATGTTGATGGACTGTGGACTTTGGGCCCTCTACATGATGCCTGATGAATACAGGTGGCTGAAGGATGCACTGATGGAGAAGTAGATTGGTGAACAATGGTGTGTGCTTATGAATGAAGGCTGTGCTGCTACAAAAAGGAACAAAATCGTGAGGCATGCAACGATGTGAATGAACATGTGTGACATTTGGTGAGACAAAATAAGCCAGAAACAAAAAAACAACAATGATATGGTCACTTTTAGAAAATGCTTATAAGAAAACAGGGGCCTAGATTGTAAGCTTTTAGAGCAGACACATTAAGTCTGGAGTGGTAATTATTATTTCTAGATTTTGAAAGATTGTATATTTTTATATATAAAACAATATATAATCTGATATTTAGAGATAACAACAAAGCCAAACAATTGGTGTTAAAGTAATTCAGAACATAGGGGTAAGGAAGACATATTTTAGAACCACACATACTCTTTGAGACCAATGGAAGAAAGGTTTATTTGATCTGGAACTGAAATTTTCTGTAGTGCATAATCTAATTCAACCTATCTATATAGCTCATTTGAACAACTGAAACACAGGAAGCACAGAATAAGAAAGAGGTCCTTTATTCCTGTATAGATTATTGTAATGCCTGGAAACATCCTAGAATATATTAAGCAGATAATCAAAAAGTATTGGCAAAGTCCCCTGAGGGAGGGAAGAAAAACTATGAGACTATTAAACCTTACCATCAGGGAATTCCTTGATACTGTGTCAAAGTTTGGGGACACCCAAAGCAATAGGCCATGCCCTTGATCATGAGGCTTACTCTTGTGAAGCTTATGTAGGTAGCAGAGAAGCTTAGACTACCTATAGGCATGCTTAAGAGTTACTTCTGGAGGACCTCTGTTGTTGCTCAGATGTGGCCTCAGTCTCTCTAAACCCAACTCTGCAGATGAAATCATTGCCCTCCCCTCTATATGGAACATGACATCTAAGGGGAGAAAGACTTTCTGGTGATGTGGGAGAGGACTCCCAGGGATGAATCCAGACCTGGCACTGTGGGATCAACAATTCCATCCTGACCAAAAGGGGGAAAAGAAGTGTAATTAATAAAGTTTCAGTGGCAGAGAGAGTTCAAATGTAGTTGAGAGGCTACTCTGGAGGTTGCTCTTACACAAGCTTCACGTAGACCTTGCTACCAATTATAACCTACCAACCCTAACCAGTACCATTCCAGTCAATCCTAAAGAACGCCTAGGGCAATATATAAGATTCCACAAGGGTTCCAGGCACTAGAGTAACTTGCCAGAAACCTACAACCTCCAGATGGGTTCTTGGTCCAGATAAGTCCTGAAACCTAGCCCAGCCTCTCCAGAACATCAGATAGTTCCATCTCCCTACCCTATATTAGTGACAGATGCTTCTAATATTAAAAATTTAGAATTGCCATAGCCCAAACAACCCCAAAGAGAGGTATGGAAAGATCAAAAGTGATGGTGGAATTATACATATAAGATAGGACTTAACGAATGAATATGAATGCTGAATCATTAAATTAATAACTCTTTTAGTCTCCAGTATTTTAGAGCAGCTAGAAGCAAAAACCTAAAATTGTGAAATTGTAACCCATGTCAAAGTATGAAATATATTCTACCAGTAAATGTGGTGTTTTGCTTGGGAATTTATAGCTTTTTTGTATATATGTTATTGTCCACAAAAAAAAAGAAGGAAAAAAAAGTTGATTGTGATGATAAAAGAGTATTTAAGCCCTCTAGCCTCCTATATTCTGGAACAGCTAGAAGGAAAAATATGAGAGGATCATATGGTAGCCCATGACAAACTCTAGGATCTATCCTGTAACCACTTTTTGAAGAGTGCTTTGAAAGCTATTGCTTTTTATTTCTTTGCTTTGTATATATCTTATACTATACAATAAAAAAAGTTAAAAGAGAAAAAAAGTCAATGGATCTGAGTGGGAGGTATGTTGGATATCTCTTTTGGGTTTTTAAAATTATTTTCCAACTGGTCTGTAATTTGAAATTATCTCAAAATAAAAAAGTTTATTAAAAATATCTTCATATACCACTTCATGGGCTATTGCCATAAAATAATGGCATTGATATTTTGATTATTTAATCTTCCAATGTACAAAAGTCCATACAGCCCTAATAAGCAAGAAGTTTATTGCAGAATATATATCTGGTATATAGACAACACAGGACTATTTCCACGGGGAATTGTCATTTTCAACAGTGTATTTGGTCTGACCAGTTCATTTCATGTCTGCATATTTATGTTTTTCTCCCTTGTTTTTAATACCTAAAAGCAAACCATGAGGAAGAGGGACATTCTTTAAAGCATAATGTTAGTGACATACAGTTGCTTCAAATTTTATCTTCTATTCTGGTTACCAAAAGAAATGTAATATATAATAGAGCCTGTTTCCTTTCTGATGTATAATTAAATGTTCCTGAAAAAACTTATAAAATGATCTCTCTGATTTAGCAGAGGAACTGGGGTTGGGGAAGTATATTATTTCCCTGAATGCTTAATGCTTATGTCTCTTATGCATACCTACACATACCTACATGTCCAACAGTTGTTGGGAAAAAACATGGAGGCAAAGAAGGAAATTCACTTTATGAGATCGTCGGTGATGAGACCTGTTTGGGTCTGCGACATGTTCTTGATGTCTACTTGTGACTGCGTGTTCCCCCGTCTTTGCTGTCTGGGTATCCCCCGCCAGTGGGCCTCATGGATGCATCCTTCTTGCAGCTTCCTGAGGACCTGAGTGGAAAGCTGGGCAACCAATGACCCATTCCTGCCTTCTCTCACATGGAGCCGCTCCCCTGCCATGCATCGGGATACTCTGAAACAAGGTCTTATTTCTGAGGGATGGAGCTACTCTCACCCCATTCTCCCTATACCCAACTCGCTCTTCACTGCTGTTGCTTTCAACCCATCCCCTAAGTCACTTATGCTTTGCTAGTTTGCAGAGATTTAAGATTGACCATCTACACCCAAAATCAATGGAGCAAGTATGCTAATGAGCTCCTAATTGTGTCTGTGCAATCATTATCTCACAAGCTTTATGGAACATGTTTCTAGACTCTAAAAATAGAGCACATATCACACAAACAGCTTATAATAAACACACTATCATTTAGCTCAACCATAAATTAGGGAACATTTTTATAAGTCCTCCTCTTGTGCTCTCCTCTTTTTGGGCTGAGGAAGGTGTGGGCATGCAGAAGGGTGGACACATGAGGGAAAAGTGGAGTCTTTTCCAACTCCCTTCCTACACACCCAGTCTCCTGACATGGAACCAGAGTTACTCATGTGTGTGGAGAGATGCAATCTATGTCTGGGGATTTTTTCATGTAAAGTTAAATTGTATCCAGCTGCTCCCTCTGTTTTCATTTTACATTTGAATGTTTACTACTTTACTGAACTGGGAAAGCAGCTATTGTGTGTTGCATGACCATTTTTAAAAAGGAACTTTTTCTGTCTTTAATAGCTGAAGCATCACGTGTCCAGGAGACAGAGACATATCTGTCTTATTCAGCACTGAATTTCTAGAATTCAACATAGTTCTTGGCATCTAGTAGGTGCTCAATAAATACTTAGGAGAATACAGAATATCTTTGCTATTCTAATTGAGCAAATAAATAACAATGCCACACAATTGCAACTGTGTGAAGGGTAGAAAATTTTTTGCATGTGTAAATATTTTACATACTATATAATTAAAGCTTTTTTATTGTTGATTTACTTTTTTTAAAACTAAATTTATTATATTGGAATCAGAGAACATTCATAAGAGGAACAATTTATAGATTTTCTATTGCATTAAAGATACAGGGATAATAATCTCTCAGTTTTGAGGCTTTACCTACATCAGTTGTTTTGATCTAACTGACCAGACACTTTCACATAGCTCAAAATTCAAAACATGTAGAAAGTTTTCTCTTCTACCCTTGAATTCAAGATGTCTAGTTCCCCTCCTCAAAGGCAATGCTATTAGTTTTTTTTATGTTTTTACACTTTAATACAATGTCTTGTAGAGCTTTCTGTTTCAATACATGTAGAGCTTCATAATTCTTTTTCTTAGGGCAAGATAAAGAGCTTTCATTTATTTGTAGTGGTGTTACCTTATTCTTTCTTCCCCTATAATTGCTTTCTTAAACATTTTCTACTATGAAATATAACATATGTACAAAAAGTGATAAATTTCAAACTGCATTTTAACAAGTAGTTTTAGAACAAATTTCAAAGTATGGTATGGGTTACAGTTCCACAATTTCAGGTGTTTCCCTCTAGCTGCTCTAAGACACTGGAGATTAAAATAAATATGAATATACTGACTCGGTAGTCATACTCATTTTTAAAATCCTGTCTTCTCTGTTACAATTCCTCCTTTTCCTTTGATCCTTCTCCCAACCGTTAGGGGTATTTGGTAATGACCCTTCTAACTTCTTCATGTTGAAAAGGGGTGTTGACATTATGGGATAGGGGATGCAACTGGTTGATCCTCTTGGAGAGACTGGTAACTCTGGGTTTCAGGGCTTACTGGCCTAGGAACCATCTGGAGATCTTAGGTTTCTGAAAAGTAAACTTAGTGAGTGAAACTTTTATATAGTTACAGACAGAGCCCTGGGTGTTCTTTAGGGTTTACAGGAATACTGTTGGTTGGGGATTGACAAACCATGGCAGTTAGCAATATCTAGCTGAAGCTTGCTGAAGAGGAGCCTCCAGAATAGCCTCTCGGCTCTATTTGAACTCTCTCAACCACCGATACCTTATTTTGTTACATTTCTTTTCCTCCTTAGGGACAGGATGGCATTGTCTATCCCACGGTGTCAGGGCCAGGCTCATCCCTGAGAGTCATTTCTCATGTTGTCAGGGAGACTTACATTCCTGGATGTCATATCCCATGTAGTGGGGAGGGTAATGATTTTACTTGCAGAGTCAAGCTTAGAGAGAGAGAGGCCACATCTTAGCAACGGGAGAGGTTCTCTGGAAGTCACTCTTAGGCATAATTATAGGTAGGCTTAGCTTCTTCATTACAGAAATAAGTTTCATAAGAGCAAGCTTCAAGGTCAAAGTCTTTGCCTATTTACTTGGGAGTTCCTAGTGTTTGAAAGAGTAACAAGGATTTCTGGGTGGGAAAGTTAAATGGTTCCACATTTTTTTCTCTAGTCCCTCAAGGACTTTGCCATATATTTTTTTAAAAGGTAAATTGTAATCAACATTTATATAAAAACATACACCTGGTTTCTTCTATGATTGTGGATTTTAGAAAATAAAAAAAGTGCCAATCTGGTATGCATCAACGTGTTATATTAAGCTATGCAGAATTGCAAGACCTCGTTCCCAATTCTAGGCTCCATGTGTTTAGGTTGTTTAACTGAACTGGCCAGACAGGTTAAGTTGGAGTGTGTGCTACAGAAAATTTAGGTTTTGGACAAAATGAACCTCTCTTCCTTTGGTCTCATACAGTAGGTGAAGTTTTAAAATACAGACAATAACATCCTTTACCCTGTTTTCTGATTTACCTTATTCCCAACCAGATCAGTTTCGTTGTTATCTCTAATTGAAGTTCTGATCTCTTTTTTCAGCTCTTTAACAGTTGTGGTATATAGCAATGCTGACTTTCAGAGCCACAGATCTCCAACTCTGATTCTTAGGTGTCACACAGGTACCCAAAGCTCTAGGAAAATACCAGGTTATACACACATAGCACAGCATCTCAGAGTTTAGAAATATCACTTAAAGCTCAGGAATAAATGTGACTGCTGTCAGAAATTACAATCTAAAGCCTAATTTCCTTATAAGTATTTTCTAAAAGAGCCCATATAATATTTGTCCTTTGTTTCTGGCTTATTTTTCTCAATATAATGTCCTCATGGTCCATTCACCTCATTGCATGCCTCATGACTTCGTTCCTTTCTGTAGTCACACAATATTCCATCATATGTGTCCATCACGGTTCGCCCTTCTGCTTCTCAGTCAGTGTGCACTTCAGCCATCTCCATCCATCGGGTATCATGAACAATGCTGCCATACACATGAGCGTGCAAATGTGCAAATGTCTATTCGCATCTCTGCGTTCATTTTTTTTTTTTTGAGTATATTCCCAGTAATGGGATTGCCCGATCATGTGGCGACACTATATTTAGCCTCCTGTGGATCCACTGCATTACTCTCCAGAAAAGCTGCCCCATTCTGCTACCTACCAACACTGGAGAGCCATCCATCCCTCCACATCTTCTCTAGCACTTGAATCCTTGTTTATTTATCTATTTTGAATCTGCAGATTTTATTGAGATATATTCATATAGCATATATTCTATCCAAAATAAGCAATCAGTGTTTCATAGTATCCTCACTTAGTTGTAACATCATCATCACTCTCAATTTTAGACAATTTCATTGCTCCAAAGAGAAAAATAACAGATAGACACACCTACACTATGAGAAAATCCAAAACTCCCCTAAACTCTTGTTCCGCCTCGTTCTTTTTTATGGCTGAATATTCCATTGCATGGATCTATCAAAATTTATTTAAATAATTCCTTATTATTGGAGATTTAAGTTATTTCCAGTATTTTAATTATAAACAGTGATGCCATGAATATCTTTGTCTATGTACCATTTTGCATATGTATTTCATTAGAATAAATTAATAGATATAGAATTGCTGTATTAAGTGTATATGCATTTGATATTTTCCACATTGCCTGAAGGATAGATTTCAATGATTTCTTTCCTTAACAATTTGTTTGACTGAAACCATTCTATAAGCTGACTTTTAAAAAGTATTCTGTAGTCATACCTTGGAAAACTGAATCCCACAGTCTCCATAGATGGAATAAGCAGCCATCTCAGTGGAATGGTTTAAGGAGCATTGAATGTCTTTCCTGCCCAAATATCTGGAATTCATCAGCCTGTCATCATGTCATTAGAGTCACTCCTTACAGGCTTTCTATGTAGTACATATATCCATTACTTTTTTTTTTCTACAACAATTAGTTACTAAACTACATAATCACTCTCTGGCACTTCCCTTTTCCTTGTGTATACTCTCTCCTTATCTATAAAAGGATCAGCTGCTTAGGCAGATGACTGTTCCTCTGAAAAAAAAGTGTGGGACTCTGTGGGCACATGCTGACACCAACAAGCATCGAACAAGTAGCTTGTAGCAACTCTGTTTTTACTTAAAATTTGAGGATTAACTTAGAATTGGTCATTTCTGTTCCAACTAAACTGCAGTTGTCAATTGTGGCCATTTGGGAAGGAAGATCTTTTCCTAAGGGTTACAGTGTCTGCTAGCTCTTTTTCTTTTTACTGACATCTCAAGAAAACCCTATACTATCTCAGAGGGCACTGCTATGGATGGAGTAAGAGGGAGAAGGACGAGGGGAATAGCAGAAAGGGACACTATAGGAAAGGGGAAGTGGGGTGATAGGAATATACAACATACTCCATATGCAACATTTAAACTTCAGTGCTTTCCAATATCAGTGAATCAGACATTCCTGAAGCTCACCTCTAATACAATCAGAGAAGTTGCCTCAGCAGCCCCAACAGACTAAGCCAATCAGGGCTGGCTGAAATGGAGAACCATGTTCATAAGGCAGCTGATTGCAATTCAGCACTCTAGCATTTTGGTTTTATTGTGCTAGGTGTTTCATATCTGCACGAATGGCTTTTTAACACTTTTCATATCATAGCACTCTATGAATATGATTTTACTTGCACCAGAGCCACCAGTTTTTAATTATTCCCATGCTGCAAATGGGAAATTGAGTATCATGGAAAACTCAGGGACCTGAGCATATAAAAAAAAGCTTTGGACAGAATGAAATTATAACACAAAATGAAATTATAACTAAGACTCTATTTTGCATTGCTAATTTCTGTCACTTAATTCCAGTGACCTTTCCTATGAGAAACATTTTTCCTCTCTTTTTGATAGTCTGTATTTTATATTTATCATACATGAAAAAAAATACCTGTGTGAGAAGAGAGACATCTTTTTGAGATCTGTGATTTCAGTTTATGTAAAGCTGCTCTACAAAAATTTTTTGTTGGGTCATCAGGCCTGTGTGTTTTGGCGTGGAACAGAGAGTGCTAATGCCTAACCCATTCAGAATAACTGTTTCAGGGTTGTTCAGAGTGCCAGGTGTAAACTGATAGCAATAGAAGAATTCTTCATATTACAGATGAGGAATATGAAGAATAATTGTTAAAACTCATAATTTTGTAAGGACTCAATAGGGTAATTTATAATAACAACCTTTTATAATGCCTGAGCTTCGTAGGGCTCCTTAAATGTTAGTCCCCATTCTTCTGTCCTCTTCCTGACCTAACAGATAAGTACCTGAAGTTTTTTTTTTTTTTAACCTGAAGTTTCAATAGGTATGCTTATATGTTCCAGAAAGTCTGTATGGTAGCTACAATTTGGTGGTTGGGCCCAGTGTTTTTTACTAGTAATTTGAGAATAAGGAAATGTGTTTCACCTTTTTAATGAAAGCATGTTGAGGCTAATGAAGTCTACCTTTTCTTTCTTTTATTCTATGCACTGTCTTTTGACCATCTCTAGGAGCAGTGCCCTGCAAACATAATGGCAAGTTGCATATCATTGTGAATGTACTAAGTATCACTAATGGTAATTTTACACAATATACAGTGTACCACACTAAAAATGAACTAAAGCAATAGAAACAAATACTGTTCTTCCTTTAAAATATATATTGACAAAGCCTGTGGTTCCAGATAAATAACATCTATTCATTCATTGCTTTATGGTTAAAAATAAATGACTCACAAAAAAGATAAATGGTTGAAGACTTCGGATCATGATGAATATCTTTTCAAACCCATTTACTGCAAAGATATTCATCACAGAATTATTTATAATAGTGAAAGATTGAAAGCAATATAAATGGCTCATGTTAGGGAGATGGGTAGTAACAATAATAATTAAGATTTATTGAACACTTATTTTTACCAGACACTTTAAGCACTTCATATGCATTAACTCATTTAATCCTGATAATAAAACTATCAGGTAGATAGTACTATTATTCAGATCCTATAGATGAGGAAACTGGCACAGAAATGCTAGTGGATTGCTCGGAGTCACACAGCTGGTAAGAGCAGAGCAGTGTCCCCATCAAGACATGTGGCTCTGGAGCCCAAATTCGATGTGTTGAGATAATGTAATATTTAAAAATGATGCTTATATACATTTTTTAACAAAACAAAAATGATTATGATAAAATCAGGAAAAAACTATAGGATAAAAATTGTATGTATAACATAGGCTCAACTTTGTAAAGATCTAAGGAAGAAAGATGGAAAGAAAATGTGTATAGGTGGTTGTCTCTAGAAGACTAGTATTGTGATGATTTGTTTTCTGTTGTATATATTTTTGGTACTTTAAAAATTTCTTCAAATAAATTACTGTGCCAATTTGAAAGTATTATGTACCCCAGAAGAAAACAAGTTTTAATTCTGATTCAATCTTTCGGGAACAGCCATTTCTTTTAATCTTAATTCAATATTGTAGAGCAGAAATATTTGACTAGGTTATCTCCAAGGAGATGTGACAGACCCAATTGTGGGTGTGACTTTTGATTAGATGGAGATGTGACTTTACCCATTCCAAGTGGGTTTTGATTAGTTTACTGGAATCCTTTAAAAGAGGAGACATTTTGGAGAGAGTCAGAAATGACAGAAACTTCAGAGCTGACAGAGCAGGTGTAGATGGTTGGAAACCAGTTGCTTCATAGAACAGATACTTGGATGTCTAGAGATAGTTGGAGTACAGTAGACATCACCAGAGATGTTAAGCAAGCCAGAACCTGGAGACAGCCAAGGGAAGCCAAGAGGAGAAAGCCAGCCCTGGAGAAGCAAAGTGAGGAACCCCCACAGGAACAGAGACTGAAAGCAATGGAGCCCAGGAGCAAGGGACCAGCAGATGCCAGCATGTGTCTTCCCAGCTGATAGAGGTGTTCTTAACCAATTGCCTTTATTTATTTTATTTTATTTTTTTAAATACCAAAAAAACCCCACCAAATAAACGCAAACATTCCTATTTTGTTCATTCCGTTCTACATATATAATCAGTAATTCACAATATCATCACATAGTTGCATATTCATCATCATGATCATTTCTTGGAACATTTGCATCTATTCAGAAAAAGAAATAAAATGAAAACAGAAAAAAACAAAATTATACATACCATACCCCTTACCCCTCCCTTTCATTGATCACTAGCATTTCAAACAAAATTTATTTTAACATTTGTTCCCCTGATTATTTATTTTTATTCCATATGTTCTACTCATCTGTTGACAAGGTAGATAAAAGGAGCATCAGACACAAGGTTTTCACAATCACACAGTCACATTGTGAATGCTCTATCATTATACAATCATCTTCCAGGAACATGGCTACTGGAACACAGCTCTATATTTTCAGGCAGTTCCCTCCAGCCCCTCCATTATATCTTGACTAACAAAGTGATATCTACTTAATGCATAAGAATAACCTCCAGGATAACCTCTTGACTCTGTTTGGACTCTCTCAGCCATTGACACTTTGTCTCATTTCACTTTTCCCCCTTTTGGTCCAGAAGGTTTTCTCAATCCCTTGATACTGAGTCTCAGCTCATTCTAGGTTTTTTCTCAATCTAGGATTTCTGTCCCATGTTGCCAGGAAGGTCCACATCCCTGGGAATCATGTCCCACGTAGACAGGGGGAGGTTGGTGAGTTTGCTTGTTGTGTTGGCTGGAGAGAGAGAGGCCACATCTGAGCAACAAAAGAGGTTCTCTTGGGGGTGACTCTTAGGCCTAATTTTAAGTAGGCTTGACCTATTCTTTGTGGGGTTAAGTTTCATATGAACAAACCTCAAGACTGGAGGCTCAGCCTATAGCTTTGGTTGTCCACACTGCTTGTGAGAATATCAAGAATTCAACTTGGGGAAGTTGACTTTTCCCCCGCTCTCACCATTCCCCAAAGGGGACTTTGCAAATACATTTTTATTCACTGATCAAATCACTCTGGGATTTATCGGGGCATCACTCTGGACAAACCAACAAAGTCTCATGTCCTACTCAAGGTTCCATGTGCTTATGGTATTCAATTAAGCTGTCTACATAAGTTATATTAGGAAATACACTAGCCAAAATATAAATTTTGTACCAAATAAACATTTTTATAAAGATTGAGATGGTAGAATCTAGGAATGCTTAGAGTGTATAATGATAGTGACTAAATGTACAAATTTTAAAAATGTTTTTGCATGAGGAAGAACAAAGGAATGTCATTACTGCAGGGTGCTGAAAATAGATGGTAATTAATATTTTAAAATTTCAACTTATGTGTGAGACCAATCGCCTTATTGAGTGATGGTAACCTCTTGTTGGTGTCTTAATTTGGCATTTTTAGTTCCTTAGAACTGTAAATTTATAACTTATTAAATTTCCTTTTAAAAACCATTCTATTTCTGGTAGATTGCATTCCAGCAGCTTATAAACTAATATACTCACATTCATTTCATACTCAGAAAAAATAAAAAAACTATTTATAATAGTATCTCATTTGTTAGTATTTTTATGAATCTATAAATTATTCCATATAAATGAAATATTATCTCAACTCCGGAAGGACCATCTATAAAGTAATTTAATCCAATTTTCTAGCCAATGTTTAAATCCATTCAACAACACCAGTTTCAATAGACATTTCAGTTACATTTGAACACCCCTCTGTTGATGAAAAACTTACTACCTCTCAAGGCAGTGCAGTCCACTTATAAACCATTCTTACTCTGAGAACTTCCAACTCCTAATTTTTTATGAAAAGAACCTTTTCTTTCTTTCCTTTTAAACTTTATGCATGCTAATTGTGCTGGTTTGAATCTATCATGTACCCCAGAAAAGCCTACATTCTTTTAATCCAATCTTGGGGAGGGGCAGTCCTATTATTGGGTGGGACCTTTTGATTAGGTTGTTTCCATGGAGATGTGGCCGCACCTATTCCAGGTGGGTCTTAATCCGCTTGCTGGAGTCCTTTAAGGATGAGACATTTTTGGAGAGAGCTCAGAGCCCAGAGAAGCTAAAAGAGAAAGAAAATGCCCACAGAGACATTTTGGAAAGAAGGACCAGGAGATGTCGCCACGTGTTTTCCCATGTGACAGAGAAACCCCGGATGCCAGCAGCCTTTCCTCCGAGAAGATATCCTCTTATTAGTGCCTTAATTTGGCATTTTCATGGCTTAGAATTATAACTTGTAGCTTAATAAATCCCTTTGTGAAAGGGAATCCATTTCTGGTATATTGTGTTCTGGCAGCTTTCGCAAACAGAAACACTAATCAAATGGTCTGCTACAGAATCTTAGCCCCCAGCTCTGTCAGATGGCCTGATCACCTGGTGTGCACTATTCCTTCCAGAACCCAGCCCCTGAGTAACATCCTCTATCTTGCCTATGGCCACTTCCTGGTCTGCCAGTCTCTGAGGATGTACTTCTTGCACTCCCCTTGCTTATACAGCCATGCCTAGTTATTCGATTTTCATGCCTACCATTCCAAGTAAGCCCTTCTGCCCTAAACTGTCCCATCGAGCTCCCCATAGGGGAAGAACCCAATAGTGATAATCTTGTCATGTCTCTTGCCATTCATGATAACATTCTTCCTAAATAGACTGTAAGGAATTTTTATTATTATAAATAAGAACTTGAATTGATTGAGTAGTTCCCATGTTCCAGGCATGGTGCTGGGCCCTTTAACAACATGATTGCATCGTTATTATCATCCCTAGGTAGGTATTCTCACCGTTTTCTATGCCACCCCACTGCTTCTCTACTTAAATTGTTACTGTTAACTTAATGACTAGGGTTATGAAGGTGAACACCAGTCATTGTGCTGTATTGTAGAACAGTGACATCTTCAGAGGTTATAAGTTTATAGGCCACACAGACCATGCCTTGGGGTTCTTTTGTCTGTCCATCCTTTCGTAAGGAGGTATCTGGTGTCCCTGTTTGCTGCTTATCAGTATGTCAAGCCCATTACCTTTTCTCATAAGCATCAACTTATTTCTGTGGGGTATGGGTTGGAATTATTTATCCCAATGTGTTAATGTGCATTTAAGGGAGGATTCAGCGAGCTCTGAGAGAAGGTTTGAGGAGCTTCTCTTTTGTGTCCTCTTAGGCACGTGAGTGCTCATAGTTGTCCTTTGCCACAAGGAGACTTAGTTCTAGACTATGGTCCATGTGGCTGAGCTTGCTGAATAAATGAGATATGGTTTTTTTTTCACTTTTTATTTGGAAATAATTTCAAATATGCAGCTATCTATCTATCTATCTATCTATCTATTTTCGGAACATTTTAATCTATTTTCAAAACATTTGAGAGCAGGTTGCACACATCATATTCCTTAAATATCCAAGGATATTCACTTATAATAACACCTTAAGTTAAATTTCAAGAAATTTAACATTGAAATTAAGCTTACATTCTATATTCCATTTTTTCTTATGTCCCAGTAATATCCTCTTGAGACTTTCCTCCTCAATTCTCAAATCCTATTCAGTATCAGGCATTGCATTTAATTGTCATTATTTCTTTAGTTGCTCTTTATTTTTTTAATTGTGGAAATATATATACAACCTAAGTTTTCTGATCCCAGCCCCTCCCAAGCACCGTTCAGTGGGACTATCACACTCACAGGGCTGCAGCACCCTCACCTCCATCTATTACCGCAATTTTTCCTTTGCTCCAAACAGAAACCCTACCCTCATTTTGCATTAAAACCCCATTATCCCTACATCCCCCTCCCCCGTAGTCTGAACTTGCAGTCTTTATGAGTTTGCATATTCTCTGATATTTTCTTTGTGGTTACTATGAGGGCTAAATTTAACAATTTTGTTTATTTTGATACCAACTTAACTTCAATTGCATACATAAATTATGCCTCTATATCTCTCCATCCCTTCACCTCTATTTAGTTCTTGTCACAAATTACATATTATGAGTCCAAAACCATTGATTTGTCATTACATTTTATGTATTTGTCTTTTAGACCCTGTAGGAAGTAAAATGTGAAATTACAAATCAAAATTACAATAGAACTGGTACTTATATTTATCCATGTCATTATCTTTATTAGAGACCATTATTTCTTCACGTGTTTTCAGCCAAGTGTCTAGTGTCCTTTCCTTTCAACTTGCAGAACCCCCTTCAGCATTTCTTGTAAGGCCAGTCTAGTGATGACACAGTCTCTCAGCTTTTGTTTATCTGGGAATGTCTTAATCCCTCTTTCATTTTTGAAAGACAGTTTTACCAGATACAGAATTCCTGTTGGTAATTTTTTGCTTTTAGTACTTTAAATATGCCTTCCCACTTCTTTCTTTCTTCCATGGTTTCCGATGAGAAATCAGAATTTAATCTTGTGTGTGACATGTTGCTTCTCTCATATCTTTCAAAATTTTCTCTGTCTGGGCATTTGACAGCTTGATTTTAACATGACATGGTGTGGGTTCTTTTCATAATTTCCATTTCTCCATTCATATTTTCTTTGTGTTCATCTACATTTTCCTGATTTCCTTTAGTTCTTTGTCCGTATTTTCCTTTAGCCCTTTGAATATATTTAGGACCACATTTTAAAAGCCTTTGTCTGGAATGTCCCTGGTCTGATCTTCTAATACTTTCCTCTTTTTGCCTGGTCCATCACTTTCTATTTCTTTGTATATTTTATAATCTTTTGTTGAAACCTGGACATTTTAATGTGTTTTTAATAATGTCAGCAACTAAAAAACAAGAAAAAATAGGAAGGGGAAAAAGAAAACACCTTTCCCAGTATGTGCAGGTTGGCTAGGTGAATTCTCTCCTTCAGGGCTTACATGTACAATAATTTGAGAACAGCTGCAGGGCAAAGCACAAGGGCCTCCCTGATTCTTTGTGTACACTTGTCTTGTTTGGGGTACATGCATGTGGCCTTTGGAATTCCCCGGTTTATGGGAATCCAAACGCCCCTCTTCCTTAGGAAAGAGTTTCCTTGTGGTCCTGGCACTACACTGTGTCTCCTATAACAGCAACCCCAAGCGCACCCTGACAGCCCTCCCTCAGTGCTCGCTGGGAGAGCTCTTAACTTGCCTTCTACATGCACAGCAGGCTCTGGTACGGTGAAGACTTGCATATTTCTAGTATAGGCCCAAGGGTTTCTGCTCCTTCTGGAACCAGGGAACCAGGAGCTGGGAGGGCAGGCTGGTTCCTTGCTGAGCAGATGAGGGGTTGGGTGCTTTTAAGTGACCTTTTTCTTGATCCGGTGCTCTCCCTGTTACCGCAGTCCTTTAGCTGTCTTCTGGGGCTCCCAGGAAGATGTCTCTTCCAATTCTTGCTAGTGGTTCAAAGCTTCTGTGGGAGAACATCATCCTGAAGCATCTTTATCTACCATCTTGATGGGGGAAGGGCTGAGATAGGCTTTTAAGCAGTTCATCAAGGTCCTATGGAGCTATAGCCCAGTGGACAGATTTTATAAATACACTTATGACATCTCGCATTCTATAACAATTATAATTATTAATAACACCCGCTTTAATTGTTAGCATGCCCTCTATATGACTTGCTATAGAGTAGGAGATGTGGAAAGTCAGACATTTTGAGCTTTAAGCCCTTTCCCTTCAAGAGTAATCTTCAATAATTTTATATTGACCTCATGTTCCTTAGAATCAGCTGGACTGAGACATTTTCTTTCTTTCTTTTTTTTTCCTTGAGAGAAATAGAAGGGTGCAACATCCACTATTTTCTGAATCTTTAAAATTTAAAAGATATTTTCAAGTTTCACTTACAGGGTATAAAGACCTTTTCTGGACTATGAGATGGGCCTTAAACAACCACGGTTTTGAGTGTTTTCTCCTTTACATAAGACATCAAGCTAATCTAGTCATTTACTGAGCAGCACAGGGCCACGGCAAAGCCCTTTTCCTAGGGAAAATGAATGAAAAATTCTGTAGCTTGAGAGAAAAGGGAATGGGGAGGGGGGAAGGAGAAGGAGGAGAAGATGGAAAGGAAGTAAAGGAGGAAAAAGAAGTGCAGGAGGAAGAAAAGGGGAAGAGGAAGAGGTAGAGGAGGAGGGAAGGTAGACAGGTGAAAAAGGAGGGGAAAGGGAGCTAAGGAGAGAGATGAGCTCAGATTGAAATCAATATACTTGGAAAGCGAGGAAAGGAGACTATTTCTATACAACACCAGAATCATTCAAACTAAAACTGACTTATTCAGTCCAGACGCAATATATTTCAGAACAACAAGATCTATACTATTCTATAGATATATCCTCTTCATTTTGTGCAGAACAATAAGTGATGCAGAAATGCACGTAATTTTCAGAGTTTTTGTCCCACTCAAGTCTGAAATATGAAGAAAGCTCTGCAAGTCAGAAAAATGATGAGGAACTTGTGATTGGAACCTTGTGAGGCCAGAGTGCGGCCACATTCAGGCAGCTCCTGTGGTGGGAATAGGTCAGGGAGGTAACCACAGCATTACTGGATGCTTCCCAATCCTCAGAGCAACCCTGAGACACAGGTATTATGCATTTTGGTAGCCAAGGAAATTAACTTCAGAGAGTTTAAGTAACATTTCCAAGGTCACCAGCTGTGTTTGAACTCAGGTCTTTCTGTTTTCAAGAGGATGCTCTTTCCACTATATTCTCCTGTATCTTCAGAAGATACTGCCAGGAATATAACCTAATGATTTTAATACTATAATCAAATTTCTAACTTAGTGACTTATTTATCCTCTTCGATATGTAAGGACAGTGACTGTCATCAATTTCGTAGCAAGAGCTCACTTCCCTCTCTGAATGTCAGCAATGCCTTAGATTACTGAACAGACTCTTACCAGTCCTGCTTGTATTGTGGCTATGGGTGTTCACCGTCCATTTCCCCTGTTGGCTATACAGCTTCAAGGAGCCGGAACCACGGCTTCTTCCTCTCTGTAGTTCCTTATCACTCATCCTTGCACACAATGGGTGCCCTCATTTGGACGTTTTTATAGCCTTACCTTAATTTGGACATTTTCATGGCTTGGAACTGTAAATCTGCAACTTAATATTTGTTGAATGAGTGAGCGAATAAACATCACACAGTGTAACAAGGAATTATCTGAGCAGGATTAAGGCAATAACTGGCTTCTGAGAACAGTGCTTCTTGAGCATTAATGTGTAAATGCATCTCCCTGGAAATATGTTAATGCAGGTTCTGATATGGTAGATCTGGGGTTCATCCTTAGATTCTACATCTCTAACAAGCTCCCAAATGAAGCCTGTGCTACTGCTCTGCTGCCCGCACTTTGAATAACAAGGCCCAAGGCTAAGGGAAATTAAGAGGAAAATTCTGTGGTGCTTATTTAAAAAAAAATTTTTTTTAGTAGAGATTAAAGGGAACTCTGGGAAAATAGAAGGAACTTTATTTCAAATTCAGGTGGTGTATTGGTTTGCTAAAGCTGCTGGAATGTGATATACCAGAAATGGAATGGCTTTTAAAAAAGGGAATTTACTGTTGCAAGTTTATAGTTCTAAGGCTATAAAAACTTCTAAACCAAGGCATCCAGATAAAGCTACCTTGACTCAAGGAAGGCCAATGTGTCCAATTCCTCTGTCAGCTGGAATGTGTCTGGTGTCTGCTGGGGTCTTTATCTTCTAGTTTCAAACAGCTTTCCTGGGGCATTTTCCTTCTGCATATCCAAACATCTGGATCTCCTGCGGGCTCTGGGGCTTCTGTCAGCACTTTCCAAAACAGTTCCCTCTTAAAGGGCTGCAGTAAGTGACCCCACCTTGAATGGGTGGAGACACAATATCCATGGAAACCATCTAATCAAAAGTTACCACCCAGCGGTGCAAGGGTAGTTCGGTGGTAGAATTCTCGCCTGCCATGCCGGAAACCCAGATTTGATTCCCGGTCCATGCACTTCCTCAAAAACAAACAAGCAAAACAAACAAACAAAAATTCAACAAATGTTGCTGCAATAACAGGATACACACATGGAAAAATAATGAAATGTGACCCTGCCATACAGCATACAAAAAAAAAGCTGCCACCCATAGTTGAGTGGGTCACATCTCCATGGAAACAACTTAATCAAAAAGATCCCACCCAACATAGTGAATCAGTATTAAAGAACATGGCTTTTCTGGGGTACACAACAGAAACTGTCTCAGGTGGTATCTGTTCTAAAGGGTATGGGGGAAAGGTCAGATGTTTGGGAGAACTTGAGAGACAGATCTTTCAATCAGTAAGCATTTATTAAGTACCCACTCTGTGCAAGTAATTGTGGAATGTGTTATTCCTAGGTCTTGCTGTGGATTCCTGACATTACTAGTAGCTATGTGTCTTCTGGAATTGACTGCAAATTTGAAGGTGAACGATGACACCTGTAGGACTTGTCAGAACACTCTTTCCTGGTCCCATTCCTGGAGATTCATATGTCACAGGTCAGGGCTGGGCCCATGATTTTGCATTTCTAACCAACTTACAGGTGGAACCTCAGCTGCTGGTCTGAGGACCACATTTTGAGAACCACTGTTCTAGGCAAAGAATTTAATCCCTAAGGTTCTTTCTTGTAAATATAGTTATATATATAAATACACACACACACACACACACACACACACACACACACAGCCCGAGCCCAGAGGTAGGAAGAAAGGATTTGAAACACGACTATGCATATCAGTGTTGGAAGGAAGCGTGGGTCATTTGGGGTGAGTGGTGGGGGGGTGGGGAGCAGGGGCAGCAGGTTACACAGGCCTTAGCAGAAGCCAAGGGGGCATCAGTAAAGGGCCCAGGCCCTGACCCCCAACCCTCCCCCTCACCCCCGCAGTCCAGAAGCGGCAGCTGAACTCCCACCGTCTCCTTCTACCGCCCCTGGCAGGGCTCAGCTGGGGTGAGAGGAGGTGGGAAGTGGGCACTAGCCTTCCCCTCCTGCTTCCGCTGGTCCTGGGGCCCCGTCGCCCCGTCGCCCCTGTTCTCATCTGTGAGACTGAGGTCTCTCCCTTGGCCATGGAGATGGTCCCTCGCCGGACGCTTTGAAGTGACAGATGGCCACCCAGTGTCCTACAGGGGATGCCGGGTCTTAGTACCCTCCTGACACTAAGCAGACTGGGCGGCCTGGCCTTCTGAAGAGGCTCCTCGGGGCTCTCTCTGACGTCCCGTGGGCCCTCGGGGCGCTGGCGGGGTCTGGGTCCTGCTCTCCCCCGTTGCAAGGCACCGGCTCTTGGCTCCTGCCAGCTCAGACTCAGGCTTCGGCGCTTCCAATTTCAGCCCTTCCCGGTTGCTCAGGGTTTGTGTGGTCGGGGGCAGACCTAGCAGCCCCCCTAGCTGGGATATCGTCTCCCGCGTCTTTCCTCAGGTCGCCGTCCTTCGCAGCTACCCACATCTGCTCCTGGCTGCTCAGGCAAGTGACTGGAACCCTCGGTCACCACTGCCTTGTTCTTCTTGCCAAACGGCCAGGCTGGGCACGGCTGCTGCGCGGGGGACGGCGGGGCACGGCGGCGGCTGGGCGTGGGGCGGTGGGCTAAGGCCTTTGAAGCCCGCCTCTCTGACCTCTGCGCGGCCTGGGGCGCGTCCACTGCCTGCGGCGTCTGGGGGCCCGGGCCCGACCGAGGCGCTGCAGCTAGGCTGGGGACCGGCTCTGCTGCCCTCTGCGTGAGCGCTTCCACGACAGCCCCGGGGGCTGCTGTTCCGTGTGGCCGCCGCCTCGGCCTCGCGGCAATCCAGTTCCAGAGCAGGTGCGCTTTCCCCCGCCGCTGCGGGCCCGCGGTCCCTCGGGAAAGAGCCGCTTCCTCCAACCCCTGGGATACTGGGCCCACCCGGGGCCCACGCGGGCGCTGGGGGGCTGGGCCACCCGCTCCCGCTGCCTGCAAAGGCGCCCACTCCTGCAGAATCTGCTGCGGGCGGAGCCTGAATGCCAGGTCATCCTTGGCCGGCCTCGGGGCAGGTATTTTCCCACCAGGTTCCGCAGCTGTATGGCATAAGCCTGTTCCACCTGGGTCCGCTCCTTCACCGCTTTACGGATCTGTCCAGCAGGTACAGCACCCCCGGCCCGTGACGTCGAAGCACCTCAAACCCATCCCGCAGCTCTGCGACCCGACCCGCTGCGCCCGCCGAAGCCCAGCCCCCATGGCCTTCCTGAGGTTCTTTCCACCTCAAACTGGGAAGCCTGTGTTTCCTGAGTATAAACACCAGACTTTAGCAGACAAAAAGTTGGATCAGTTAACACAGTCCTTTGGTATTTTGTGGACAGATGGAGAAACTGAAGATACCTACTAATAAATAGCAAACTCAGTGTTCGGGTTTGAGGCTGTCATGTACCCCAGAAAAGCCATGCTCTTTAACCCTCATTCAGTATTGCTGGGTGGGACCTTTGTGATTGTTTCCATGGAGACGTGACCCACCCAATTATGGGTGATAACTTTTGACCAGGTTCCATGGAGATGTGTTTCCACCTATTCAAGGTGGGGTTGCTTATTGGAGTCCTTTAAGGGGGACCATTTTGGAAAAAGCTTCAGAACCAACAGAGCCTACACAGTCAGAGACCTCTGGAGATGCAGAAGGAAAATGCGGGGGGGGGGGGGGGGGGGCCCTTGAAGAAGCCTGGAGGGAAAGCTAGCACACTTGCCATATGTTTTCACAGCTGAGAAAGAAACCCTGAACGTCATTGGTCTACTTGAGCCAAGTTATATTTTCCCGGAGGCCCTAGTTTGGACGTTTTTATAGCCTTGCCTTAATTTGGACATTTTCATGGCCTTGGAACTGTAAATTTGCAACTTAATAAATTCCCTCCTTTAAAAGCCATTCTATTTCTGTTATATGGCATTCTGTCAGCTTACAAACTAGAATACTCAGTTTAATGAAACTGGTTAAAATATACACTATTAGAAGGAACTTCATTTAAATGTTAGCGGTGGTCAATTATGGGTGATTTTCCATTTGTTATTTTTGTGTATGATAAATTAGATATAATAAATAGATAATGATTCTCTAAGTAGAAAATAAACTTTTTTTTTGTAACTTAAATCAAATTTCAAGATGCCTGCTATGGCCTTCCCGTCACTTTGTGGACTTTAATTAAATAATGCATGAATCCAAAGCATCTTTTTTAAAGATCTTTCTGCTCATACTAAAATGAGGGATCTTATTTTGGCATGTTTTTTAGCAGTAAAGTCTTTGAAGCAACTCTTCCATATGAGTGTAATCTATATACTTCTGAGGTACACAGTAGTCAGTAAGGATTAAGTGTGTATATGTGTATGAGTGTGTGTGTATGTGTGTTTGTGTGCATGTACATGTGCATGTTTGGCCAATCTGTAGGACAAACACTGAAATGGGTCAAGTTCACCTACATATTTCTCATTGGTCTCTACCTATGTCCTCAAGAACCCTTCAGTTGCTCCTGGCCTTGCAGATTCCTTTCCTTCCAGCCCCCCTTCAAAATGACATATGCACACAAACACACATGCATACACACATATGCGATCCCTTGCTCTCAACCACCCTTTCAGCAAAGTTTCTGTTTCCATCAGATCACTGTCTTCTCTTCCCCACCAGTATCTAAGCTACAAGGCCATACTTGTCTATTCATTTATGCCACATCCATCAAAAGCACCTGAAACAGAGCTCAGTCAGTGCTTCCTGAATGAGTGAATGTCACTAGCCTGTATTGATTTGAATAAACTACTCTGCCCTGCCCCTGCATGCTGACACTTGCTGTCTTTCTCCTGGTTCCTGCTCACTGCCCCCTCTCCCAGTAAGACCTTCCCCACTCCATAAGGCCTTTTCAGGCTGCTTCAGTTTCTTTGGAACATGCCCTGCCCTGAGCTACTACTGCACAGAGATCCCCACCTCATGGCTTTACAGGTATAACTAATGTTCTTGTGTGCAAGGATTTAAATTTCCCAACTAGATCACAAATTCTTTGACGGTAAGATTTTATAGCTCTGGGTTTTCCAGAGTTTTAGAACAGGGATGTAAATTCTGAGCTTAATTTCTGAATGCCCACCCTCCACTTGTTTTCTGGGAGAAATTCCTTCTATATGTTAATGACTGCTAAGGACCTGAAGTGTTTTCCTCTCTGCTGTGATATATAAATACAGATATAATATGTTTATATATCACCCTCCTGTCCACCCCACCCCCAGTAGGCTCTCTTCTTCAGGATAAAGTCTTCTATGTACCAGCCCATTTTTACCATCTAGCCTCATCTCTTGCCACTTTCTCCAGCTCTTTGTTTCATTGTATCTGTATCTGTTGCTTAGCACTTTCTGTTTCCCATTCCTACTTTTCCTTCCACTTGCCCTTCAGTTCTCTTGAGTGCTTGGCCAACATCCTAACCCTGTCCTAATGCTTATCACTTTTTATTTAAATTGTCTAATTTGTTGTCTAATTCTCATCTAGATTGTAAGTGCATTTAGTATAGAGACTGTTTATTATTCATTTGCCACTCAATAAATATTTCTGGAATATTGAACAAATAAATAGTTCTCTGTCCCCAAATAATGGCTCTTTTAAAAATGGATTTATTAGTTACTTCAGCAAGTCACTAGAGTACACATTTTAAGGTGGAGGACTTTTTTCCTCAAATCATACCCAGAAGTGGTTCAATCCAATCTTAGATCTCTTTTCAGTCAAATTGTAGGTGAGAAAAAGAAAGAAAAATTCCAGTGCACTTTCTTTTCAGGTCCTTGCCTTCACTAATAGATATGAATCTTCCTTACGGTATGACATCTTGGGATCTATGACATTAGAACATGATTCTCAGGAATATGAGAATTCTCAGGAAAATGAGGTAAAGGCAAACAGCGGTGGCTCTGACTGCGGGTGTTAAAGCTTATATATATCTACACCCTGCACCCTGTCTCCTCACTGCATGCTCACCTCCACCTGCCACTGTCCCCAAGGCAAACCATCTGTGTTGTTATACACACAAGCCACCTCAGGCTGAATATTGCTTATGGTCTTGTCCAGCCACAGAATCAGTGCCAGGAGGAGTTAGGAGACCTGGGTTGCATTCTGGCTTTGACTAGCTGGTCACAGGAGTACAGGATTGTTTGATTACCTGGAGTCCCACTTGACACACCAGCCAGTTGAGAGTGTAGCACTAGTGTCTTCAAGCTTCCCTCCTGACACCCATTTTAAACTGACTTCACTTTAAAAAAAAAGAAAAGAAAAGAAAGAAAATAATGAGAGAGGAAAGAAATATTGCAGTGGTGTTTAGTAAGAAGTTGGTTTCACTGAGAGTGGGTGGATGGTGGTTATTGAGCCTTGGGAACCACACACCTTGAAGATTCCATTGTACTGATCTGACAGACTCAACCCAGTGGGCCAGGGCTCTAGATCAGCACATTGCCTGGAAAAAAGCATTCCTGACCACTGAGAATTTGGAAAAATGGAGACAGCAGGTTTAAGGTAGCTTGTTTTGTCCATTCTACATGTCAAGAAACCCACAATTGGGTGGACCACAGTGGCTTAGTGGCAGAGTTCTCGCCTGTCATGCTAGAGACCCAGGTTTGATTCCTGGTGCCTGCCTGTGTAAAAAAAAAAAAAAAAACAAAAAAACCCACAATTCACATCAGTCTGCCCCAATACTGTTATTTCAAAGTACTTTAAAACAGTACCTGAGAGCAGCTAGAAATAAAAACCTAAAATTTGGAATTGTAACCCATGCCAAACTCTGAAATATATTCTATAACTAATTGTTGTGATATACTTTGAAGTGCATTGCTTTTATGTACATATGTTATTTAAAGAGGAGGAGTATAACAGAGAAGATAGGATTTAACAAATGAGTATGACTGATAAATCATTATATTGATATTTCTGTTGGTCTCCAGTGTCTTGGAGCAGCTAGAAGAAAAAATGAAAAATCGTGGAACTGTAACCCATACCAAACTTTAAAATCTGTTCTATAACTACTTGTTAAAATGTACTTGGAAATGTAGTGTTTTTTTTGTATATGTGTTATGTTTCAAATGAAAAAAAAAGTAGCTGAGTTTTAAGTAATTGGAACATAAAGATCATTTTTATATCTTGGATTGGCATGCCAATGTTTGATCATTAAAATAGTCCATCTATCTTTCCATAGTGGTACTTACACAGTACCTACCAATAGGACTGTGTGTTCTCAAAACCATAGGAAGTCTCAAAATATTGCATTTTAAATACTTAAATTTGCTAGAATGATAACATTTATTGCTTTAAATTTCAGCACTGTTGGTTTTCTCCTAATATTATTTACTTTAAATTTTTTTACAAGTGCAGTATGTTTTCCTTACTGAAACAAAAATCAGAAAACACAGATAAGTAAAAAGAAGGAAGGAAACACCCATAATTCCATCTATTTTTCTAGAGAAAAGTATGTTAACATGTCTTTCTCTCCCCATCAGACTTTTACATTTATTTATATAAGTGCAATCACACTGTACATACAATTCTTTGTTTTCATATCAGTGTTTCACTAACATCTTCTCTGTCAGTTCATACAAATCTTTCAGTTTGGAATGAGGCAGCTGTGTATTTTGAAGAGCCACTTCACATCTGTAAGTCTCATCCCTGTCATCTTTAAAATGAAAATTTAAATTATACCAACCACAAGGCCTTGATGTAGGGATTGAATGAGATAATGCATTTAACTTTATTGGAATACAGTAAAGGTTAATGCGGATATTATTCATCTTAATGGCTGTATACTATTCCATTTTATAGAAGCACTGTAATGCATTTAACCATTTCCTTATTAATGGACATTTAGTCCCTCTACTTTTATGTGCAATTATAAGCACAAAATATTGTGGTGAGTGTCCTTTTACCCCAATAATTGGCAACATGAACAATGTTTGGGATAAAGTGGAATTATCGGGTACAGGGTATGCACATTTTAAATGCACATATTGGCAGATTCCTCTCTAAGAGATGCTGTAGCCCTTTAAATGTCCTCCAGTAGCTTTTGGTTTTTCCTTACCCCCTACCAGAATTGGAACTTATTGCCCTGAAACAGTTTTGCCTATTAGAAAGCAAAAATGCTATCTTTTTCTTTTAAGTTTTCATTTCTTTTATTATTACTGGGGTTGATCATTTTTGCTCATTTTTGGGGGACATTCATTTTTTTTTATGTATCACTTCCTGTCTTCACCAATTTTTCCATTGGGATATTGGAGTATTCTTGTGTAATTTATTTGCAAAAGTTTTTTAAATATTAGATATTATTTATTTGGTATTTATTCCCCCGATTTTTCTTTTAATTTTTATTATGGTGGTGTTTTTTCTACAGAAGCTTGTTGTTGCTATTTTGTTATGAAGTTAAAGCTTCCAGTAATTTCCTTTACGGTTCCTGTCCTTGTGTCATGTAAGATTAAATAGTCTCATAGATAATAATCCTATAGTTTAAAAAATATTACACTTAAGTTGTTAATCCATAAGAAATATATTTTAGCATAAGGATTGAAGAAGACAAGGATTACTGAATAATCCTTATTTTTCCCATGAACTTTTTAAAACTAATTTTTTATTTACCCAAGCAACATATGAATGTAGTCTCATTATTAAAATGTAAGACATTACAAATACGGATAAAGGGCCTTTTGGTTATCTCCTTTATGCTTAATTCCAGGACCCTTTTTTTCAGAAGAATCATTGTTTCACTTGGTAGAGAAAATGTATATGGTCAATTTTTTCCTAGTGATTGGTGTGGTTTTACCTTGTGGTAATATTCTGAAGCTAAGTTCTTTTTTCAGACAGTGATGTTTTGGCACTCTTTCTATGCCAGTACAAAGTGCTCTATTTTATCCTTTCCTATTTATGCATCACATTCATATTATTATTCTTACATAGTTTGGTTAGCCATTCCCCTGTTGATGGTCATTTTTACAGTTTACACATTTGCACTCGTTTAACTGGTGCTACGTCTTTGTATCTGACTGTTATGCACACGTGCCATTATTCTCAGATTGTTGGTGGTGGGGTATGTCTGTCTTCTTTTGTAATGGACCTTGGGTTACCAATTTTACTTTCATACCATTAGTCTATGAAAGTGACTGCTTGTTTAAAAATCTTGCATTTACCAACACCAGATCCCCAAATATACCTGGGTTTCTTTCTAGACCTTATTGTCTGTTCTGCTTATATCACATTGATTTGGTAGAATTAGGGAAATCCATGAACCAGGACCAGACCAAAGAGCCATGGAATAGCTTCTACTGCTCCAAATCATATAAGGTGCATTTTTTTTCTATAATGAGCTCCAAAAATGGTGCACTGAACTTTTTGTGTAGATTTGTTTTTTTCCTCATTCTACAAAGGTGTTAGAGTTTTGCTTGTTAAAAAAAACATTTTGGGGAACATTTTTAAGTGTGTATTTAAAGGCACAACTACCCTAACTTTGACTAAGGCAATGGAGACAGGAAGTGGGGAGAGAGAAAACATTTCTCCATGTACCCTCTTGGAATGATTTCTATCAGTTTTATAAGATGGCATAAGCAGGGTTTCAAAGTTTCTATGCTTTTCATATGCTTTTATGGTAGCTGTAATTTCTTACTTGTTTGTCTGTCAGTGGAAAAATTTGAGGAAACTGGTAGGAAGAGACAGTCTCTTATACTGCTGGTGTTTCATTACCTTTTTTTTTAATCTTTGAGATTTGGTAAATGTGATGGGTTGTAAGACAGTACAATTTAAGAATGAATTATATCAACAATAACAACTAAATATAATTCATAATCCTGGACTGGATCTAAAAATGGGGGAGAAAATGCCCAAAAGGATATTATTGGGACATAAGAAAAAAATCAGAATATAAACTGTGAGCTTTATATCAATATTAAATTTCCTGAGATTGATAATTATATTAAGGTGGTTACATAAAGTGAATATGTTTGTTCTCAGGAAAGTACTTGGAATTATGAAGAGTTCAAGGAGCATAATGTATAATAAAGAGACTCATGGGCGGCTGCCGTGGCTCAGCAGGCAGAGCTCCGATCTGCGTGCTGGAGGTCTGGAGTTCGATCCCTGGTGCCTCCTGCCCATATGCAAATTAAAAAAAAAAAAAAAGAGACTCATGTTCTGATGGCATTTTGAAATGATTTTTAGACTATTTTAGAAAACATAGAATATTATAAACAAGGAAAATGAAATGACTCCTAATGCCATTCCCCAATAAATATCAGAAGCAACATTTGTTGGTTATACATTTGTATCCCTACTTGCAGATGTTTAGAAACTAGATGGATGAGAACATTGACAGATACACAGACAAAAAGGATGAATGGATAGATGGATGATGAGAGAAAGAAGAAAGAAGCAAGAAAGGAAGTAAGGGAGAGAGAGAGAGAGAGACAGGAAGGAAGGAAGGGAGGTAGGGTAAATGTGGCAAAATGTTAAATGTTGGTGGTTCTGAGTCTATGGTTGGGGGGTAAGTTGGAATTATCGCTATAGATTTTATATTATTTTTGTAACCATCCTGCAAGTTTGAAATTATTTCAAAATAAAATGTTTATAGAAAAGAGTGAGTATCATCAGAACTGGGGAGCTAGAAGAGACAAAATTCCTGGAACATAGACTGTTCTAATTACTGTTACTTTACAGTAATTTTGCTATCTGATAGAACAAGTTCTCTTTCATTTTACTTCTTTTTCAACTTTTATTGGCTATGACGACAGATTTTTTCTTCCAAAGAAATGTTAGAATCAGCCTATCAAGGCTAAACATGATATTGATATTTTTATTTTGTTTGTCTTACATCTATACATTTGTGTGGAGAGTATTTGCTTATCGTATTGAGCTTTCTCAATAAGAAAAATACTATGTCTTTCCATTTTTTCAACTTCTCTTTTCATTTTCTTTGGTAGAGTTTTAGAATTGTGTTTATATATGCCTTTCTCATTTCTTTAATTTATTCATTTCTCATTTTAAAAAGGGTTGGAACAAAATACTTATTTGCTATTATAAATGTTCCCATGGTGAAATGTTTTTACACACACACACACTTGATGTATTTGGTGGTTGTGCTAAGAAGTGCTAGCAGCAGAAGTGATTAGGACTCTATCTCAAAGTCATTGAGAGAAAGCTGTTTCTAAACCCTTCTATGTTAGGGGAATTAGATAGAAACATACATAATTTAAAACATCTTGGATAATTTCAACATTTACTTATGTGGGGAAAAAATTCGTTCCAAGTCACTTCTCTTACCAGTTTTCTTTGGAGGAGGTTTTAATTAGGATTAATAATATGGAATTAACCATATTAAAAATATTTCATGAGATCAACTGATTAATATCTCTCTTTCAATATTACTTTGTATCTTGTATAATACATTGTGGAAAACCAGCAAATGTTGCTTGTGGTATTTATTGGGTGATGGCAGTAGGAATCATTTCATTTTCCTTGTTTGTCATATTCTATATTTTCTAAAATAGTCTAAAAATCATGTCAAAATGCCATCAGAACATGAGTCTCTTTTATCCATCATTTTGTCCTTCTCCCCAGGTTGTTTCTGGATGAAAGGAATCCCCAATCTGTTCACCAAATCTCAGGATGGTTGCGTGTATCCTTGATGTTGCTGTACTTTCTTAGCATCCCAGTTAAACATCTCCCTGCAGGCCCTGTCTGGAACCAAGGCCAGTCCAGATGCAATAAATCCTTGTTCTTAAAGTATATGGAGATTGGATTATGGTTCATCCTGGAGCCTGACCTGGCTGTCCAGGGTTGATGCAGACACCATCACAGGGCATTTCTGGTGGGGCCTGAATTGCCCCTCTCCCAGTAGGGTTGCTTGGAGCTCCTTAGATGGCACCTGGCTGGGAGAGGCTGCCATTGGGGTAATGATGGACAAACTGAAACTCTAACTGAATCCCATTATGGTGACCTTGGATTCATTATTTAAATGTGATCAGAATCCACAATAGCCTCAATATCACTACAAGGTGAGGTGAAACTTGCAGCAAATTGAAAACCCAAAAGGACAGTCAACAGACATGTTGGTTTGGAACTTTTAGCACCTCTCAAAGATTCAGTGGGTTCCTTTCTGCTGGTTTGCAGGCAGATCTCTAAGAACTAACATTTTTTTTCTCTTAAAGAGGTGAGGAGGTTTAAGATGAAATGTAAATAAGAGAAGCAAAAGCAGAAGGTGAATAGAATTAGGGATTGGTCTTGATTTTTGTTTGTTTCCCACCGTGAACTCACAAATAGGGATTAATTAATTTCACTAATAATTCAGGAATTAGCGATTTGAAGGAGATGCAGTTTTCTTGTTCTGTTATGGAGTGCAATTCAAGTTCTGTTAAATTCATAAAAATCAATGTGAAGTATATGTATTATGTGGCGGTTCCATCTAAAGAATCTTGTATAGAATATAGGGCAGATACAATGGAGCGGCCAAGCACATGTAATTTACCCCACAAATCTAATGCACTCCCACATTGATTTTCTGCAGTTTTCTAGCCCCCAGTCACTACACAGAGAGAAAAATGGCTTACTTTCATAGTGTGGTCATACTTAAGGCTACAAAATGTTCATCTTTGTGCTGCTAATTCTGGACTTTATGTTTATTGTTCTTGATAGGCTTTTTTTAGGTCATTTAAGAAATATACTCATCTTTTCAAAAATGTTATGACAAGAAAACAAAATGTTCAGATTTGTTGATTAATGTTGTCCCTAAAATGATATTATACTAGTGTGGCTTTTAATGTTTTAACTATTTCTCAGTGCAATTACCTTGAAATAACCATGAATAGAAAATTGTTTATAACTGAAAAGACAGGCTTTTGCCATATATTAAAGTACCTAATTTAGTAACAAGAATAAAAGGGACACACAGGAACCATTTTTGAGACTGTAATTATAACTTAAGTCACTACTAAAATGACATGCATATATATTTCCAGTTTAAAATAATTAAAGCTTTTTTACCCCCTAAATGCTTTCACCCACAAGAGGAGACAGTGGTGAACTTACGAGTTCATACACACTCCAAAATATTCCCATGGGATTTGCCTACCCTACATAACAAAAGGGTCTGTCTAAATTGTTCAGATCAGTGTGAACAAGTGGCATTTGTCCCTCTGCACCCACCACCTTCACCAATCGAGGAGTTGCTTACATTTTAGCCTGGGCAGTCAGCTGTGAAATATGGTCAGATTAATATTTGAAAATCCAAATAACAGTAGAGCAGTGATACTCAGCCATAATCAAACCTTAGGGATATTGTATATCTCTCGCTGTAGCAGCCCCCTCCCATGTTATTTACTCATAAGTATCATTAATACCAAAGATATGTAATCTTTGTTGCCAATATGTCACTCTCTCTCTCTCTTCAGGTCTTTAGTAGTTGCATGCTTATCTTTTTCAGTCAAATGTATTTCTTATCAAAAAGAAAAAAAAAAGAGTGAGAGACCTGACAATACAGTGTTATCGAATTTTTTCAGCTGAGACCCACATGTCATTGAGCATTCAGACATGCTTGTGCTTGATTGATGGATGGGCTTGTGACAAATAAAACTAGGATCAACAGCTTTGCACCTTTCCCCCGTCACAGACCAGAGTAAAGCATAACTCTACAACAATAGTGGGATTAGGGATGCATTAGCTCTCCATCGACCAGAACCCATCCATTCCCATCAATACTTTGCACGTAATAACCTGAAGCTATGATAAGGAAACAAAAGAAGGAGAAAAGGGACAGGAGAAAACAAATCAATAGAAGAAGGGAATGTCTGAGAGAGGCACTGTCCATGTAAAGATTTTTTTTCCCTGCCCGCTGGGCTATCGTTCCCGAACGAGAGAACAGTGGATGCCCAGAGTCTTGATGGGCAGATCGACACATTGTTTAAATACAGGTTTGGCATCTGCAGATTGATATTTTGACTAGGTTTCTTTTTTGTAGGCCAAAAGGAGTGCCACAGTATTTACCATAAACCTCGGTGCCTGTAATTGCTCTTGAAGAACAGGATGTTTTCACCTGAATGATTCAGACTCTGGAGGACAGAGGACACTCTCTTGTGAAGACATGGTTTAAATGTCCAACTCCTCAGCACCGTTGTAAAGATTTCCTTAAAAATGGGTTAGTACCGAGACTCTTACTTGATTAATTTACGGAGATTCACACAAAGCATAGCAGACATAGACTGATACCCCTTAAATGAAAACTAATACTTGTCCTAGAAGAGTCTTACTTTTCTAAGGAGGTTTTTTTTTCGTAAAATCTTTCTACATGAAAATTCATCTTCATTCTCAATTCATAGAATATTTTGATGATAATTTCATCATTTTCCCCACAAACAATGGACCGTTAAGCTTATTTATTCAGATATTTTGTTCCTTTTCTTTAGAGAGCTTTTGATTTTTGTATTACCTATCATGTTTGTCCTAATTTACAATTTATTCTAATTGGCCATTGAATGGGACAGCCCGGTTTTCTCCTGGTGAGGATGAACATTAGTGATATTTGTTCTTCTCTGAACAAGAAGAGGTGTGAAGGGAGGTAAAGCCCAAGTGCTAATTGTGGAGCCAGTGATCTTGGGAAAGGCACTTCATCATTTTGCTTCAGTTTTCACACTTAGAATAAGAAGAAAATTATATTATTTAATTTATCATTATCTTCATCATCATCACCATCATTATTAATATTATCTTTTATTCTGCATTGACAAGCTGTAGTGCTTCATTTCCTAGTTAAAGTTTGCAAAGCGTTAGGAAGAAAAAAGCCATTGAGTTCCATCCTCGTTTTCTAGCTTTGTGGGAAGATGGAAAGCCCTTCCCTTCATTTTTCTGGCAGTAGAAAGAAATAGGAGAAATTGCTCCATCTCCAAAGAAATGTGCAGAAAATTCTTATGAAAGGACAGAGTTCTAAACTATAGAGTAGAGAATCCAAGAGATTAAAAGAGTTTCCAAATTTAAAAACAATTTAGGAAGTCTTTATTGTTTTATTTGTGGAATAAATTCTTTATTATTTAAGCTCAAATCTTATTTCAGGCAATTTGGAGTCAATTATATGCGGAATTGAATCAAACATATGTGTGAAGGCAGATTTTGGCTTGTATTATTGAAGATCACAGGTGTATTAGTCAGAAATCACAGTAGTGTTTATATAATTACAAAGAGAACGACAGCATTTTAATCATGATTTTAGAAGTATTCTTTGGGTCTAAAAATGATTAAAAGTATTAAAGACACATACAGCTGATATTTTAGGTCATATAGCACTTTATGTCTATCAGGATAGCTGACATTTGCTCTGAAAATCTCTGTCTGAACTGAAACTCTTTTAGGTAGGATACCTGATTAAGGACATACGGTTCACTTTCTTGGTTCCCAAATTTGACCTATTTTATAATTGATACAATCCAGCGGGGACTTTTTTTCAGATCCTAAATACAAGGCCAACTGTGCGGTACTCCTAGGAAGTGATTTCATAGGGCACCTCTGCTGAAAACGAGTGAGCCCCCAGTAGCTCGTACTGATCCCTGTGAGTGGGTTTGTTTCATCCTTAATAAGGCCACTCGCTACTTGCACATCTGTCTCCTTAAATTGAAAGCAGGTGCTGGCCTGTTGGCCCAGCTGCCTTTAGAACTCTGGGGAGCAGGTCCAGACCCAGAAGCCTTGTGTTCTGCTGGAAAAGGACGTTGGTAGACCTGGTCTATGTTTTAATATGAATGGGAGCATGACCTGTGTAGCTAGGGCAGAACAGATTGTAGGCGCCACGATGATATCTTTACTTTACAGCATAGTCAGCCTTTTAAGCTTTTAGTGAAAGCCTTTTTGAGCACTCTTAAATCTATAGTTGTATACAAAACTCTCTAATTTGGTTCCATTGAAGTTTTCCATAAGTGAGGATGCATGATTCATATATATGTGGATGGAATGGGCTCAGCAGAACAAAGAGATTCCCCATGGCAGGTTTCTATATAAGTCTTTGGACCATGCTTGAATATGGGGTACTATGTTATCTATTCCCTTAGCATGTACCTCTTAAATGAGAGTGTAAGTCCCTGGGGGATGTTTGTGTTTTGACCAGGTCTTATTGTACATGAACCTATTCACAATGCCTGCAAGCTCTCTAGAAATAATAAGCATATGGAAAAGGAACATGTACATGTATTCTTGAGAATAAATGTAGATATATCTCTAAAGGGGTTAAATGATCAAACAATAATAATTATTAATGTTTTGGACATATTCATGTTAAAAGTCAAAGGAGCGGCATAATGTTAAATTGAAAAGTCTAATTCTTCTCACATTCTAGGACTCTGTAACAGCTCAAAGACAAAGTATATTATGTTCATGGGAAGTACTGGCCACTATTATAAAATTTATATCAGCTTGCTTAACAGAAAACGTGTACACTAACTTGGATTGCGTCTAAATGTAACATAAGGCATGCTACAGCTAAATGTAAAATTATTGTGACTAGAATACAAAATACCAAATAGGTATTCATAAAACTTGCAAAGTTTTTTCTTCTCTTTGCCATGTGCCAAACCTCATGTTTACTTTCATATTCTCAAAAGATCTGAGATAGTCTAAGGCCTGCTGCCCGTTTTTGTGACTTGGAATATAGGCATGCAATTAATTGATGTATAGTTTATGAGCAGGTTTCACAACATACAAGGGAGAGTTGAGTATTTGGGACAGATAACATATGTCCTAGTTTGCTTGGCTACTGAAAGCAGATACCATAAAATGGGTTGGTGTTTAGTAATGGGAATTTATTAGCTTACATACTTACAATTTGAGGCTGTGAAAATGTTGAAATCAAGGCATCATCAAGACAGTACCTTCTTTCTGAAGACCTGCTGCCGGCAATCCTGGACTCCTCTGTTACATGGCAAGGCACTTGGCAGCGTCTGCCGGTCTCTCGCTTCTCTTCTGAGTTTAGTGGTTTTCAGCTTCTTTGGCTTTCTCTCTCTTTTCTGTATTTCATTCCCTTTCAAAGGACTCCAGTGAGAGGATTCAGATCCACGCTGAATGAGGTGGCTCATGTCTTAACCTATGATGTGTCCATACCCATGGGAATGGATGAACTTTAAGGACATTCTTGTCTGGGATACACAGAGCTCCACATCATCAGGCCTTATGACCTGCAAAGCCTGAAATATTTACTGTCTGGCCATTTACCAAAAAAAGTTTGCCAACCCCTGTTGAAAGGCCCTCTCTGGCTTATGGTCTTGGTGGAATTAGAAGTAAGAATTAGTCACAAGTGACTTGATGTAGGGTATAGATCACTGTTCCCTAGGGGTCTCTGCTGATTTGAGGAAAGGGTGGAAGCAATGCTTGTTTTTTTATGGCCATATTTTTATAAACCTATGTACACATAGAGTTTGTCTCTGTATATCCTGAGTTTCTCTCAGGCCGTATCCTATAGAAGAAAGCAAAGAAATGAGCCTAAAGAATAAAAGTTAATTTAGTCTGAATCTGTGAAATCACAATATCAAAAATGGTCATTTAACTGAATTCAGACTTATCAAATCTGAATGCAGTCCAACCTAGCTGGTTGCTGAAATCCAACTTTAGTCCGGCAAAACGCTGCCTGGAAGTTTGAAGCCTTTTTCCTCTGAAGCAATACATACTCTCAAAAATTTTCTTGATCCAAGACCCAAATGACAAAAGCAGCTGTGCAAAAGGTAGGATCCCTGGAGAGTTCTCTCTACCTAGAGAAAGAGCTCATATGGCATTTAGAAATAAGGCACAGAGCCAGGCAGCAGCATCACTTTGGAACCTTGTTAGAAAAGAAAACTTTAATGCTGCGCCTTGGACCTAATGGATCAGAATCTGCATCTTAAAAAGATCCCCAGGTGATTTGTAGGCATGTCAAAGTTTGAGATTCACTGGTCTCAGCCATTGTTTCTCAGCTGTTGGTATGTGGACGAGTGAGGCAAATTTTAGCCATTTAGTGCTAGCTTTTTCTCCCTCTTACTGTGTGGTAACCATAAGTGTGGCTTGTCTCTTTTACTATTCCTCTTACACATTTCCCTCATTCTTGAGGTCCATATGTTAGTCACTTTTCTATCAGTAGAAAGCATAGGCCTTACTGATATTAAATCATTTAATCCTTGCAACACATTTATAAGGTAGCACTATTAACATTCTCGCTTAACCAATGAGGAGAACTGAGGCACATAGGAACAACTTGCCCAAACCTATATGGCTGGAATCAGCCGAGGCACTCTGGTCCCAGAATCCATACATAGAACCATTTATGACTGTTCTCCATTGCCTCTAGGTGTTATGTGCATTATTAAAACACTGTTCTAAGTAGTCTTCATGAAAATTAATGGTAAGGAAGACACCATTTCATAAAAGTGAAAAAGGAGTCCTAAAATATATTGAGAGTAAGAAAGGCATGTTGGGTGATGGACTATTTCTTAAACCTGTCTGTGCTGGTGTGAAACTGTTATGTACCCCAGAAAAGCCATGTTCTTCTAATCCAATCTTTGTAGGGCACTTCTATTGTTGATTGGGACATTTTGATTAGGCCTTTTCCTTGGAATCATGACTCATCAATTGTGGGTGGAGCCTTTCAATTAGGTCATTTCCATGGAGACATGACCCACCAATTGTGGGTGGGGCCTTTTGATTAGATTATTTCCATGGAGATGTGACCCTGCTCAATCAAGGTAGGTCATAATTAGTTACTGGAGTCCTTGAAAGGGCTGACACAGAGAGCAGAGAAATGAAAAATAAAACCAACCAAGTGACAGATGTTTGGAAATGCTTGGAGACAGACAGAAGCTCAGAGAGGAGGCCCCTGGAACCAGGAGCTGAAAGCAATGAAACTGGGAAGCAAAGGGCCAACAGATGTCTCCATGTGCCTTCCCAGGTGGCAGAGAAACCCCAACATGATCAGCCTTTCTTGAGTCAAGGTATCTTCTTGTTGATGCCTTACTTAGAACTGTAAATTTGTAACCTAATAAATCCCCTTTCTTGTTGGGGAAATCCCCAATCCATTTCTCATTCTGGCTTTCTGGCAACTTTAACAAACCAAAGCACTGCCTAAATGTTAGGTAGAACCCTAACACGTGATAGAGGAGGCTGGAGCTCATAGAGTGTATGCTGCTCACACTTTCAAGTTACAAATTTATTTTCACAGTTTGGAAAACACTGTCATGGTTAGGGACACGTGTCAACTTGGCCAAGTTGTGGTACCTGTTTATCTGATTGGGCAACCACTGGTCTGTTTGTTGCAATGAGGACATTTCATAGGATTAGGTCATGATCACGTCAGCTGCATCCACAGCTGATTCCATTTGTAATCAGCCAAAGGGGAGTGTCTTCTGCAATTAGTGATGCTAAATCTAATC
>PVIY010014819.1:0-56012 GCA_004026745.1 Myrmecophaga tridactyla
TGGAAAGGAAGAAGTAAAACTCTCATTATTTGCAGATGATATGATACTATACTTGGAAGATCCTGAGAAAACTACAACAAAGCTACTTGAGCTAATAAACAAATTCAGCAAGGTGACGGGATATACAGTTAATGTGCAAAAATCAGTAAGATTTCTATACACAAGAAATGACCTAGCTGAAGGGTCAGTTAAGGAAAAAATTCCATTCAAAATAGCAAGTAAAAGAATCAAATACTGAGGAATAAACTTAACTGGGGATGTAAAGGACATGTTCATAGAAAACTACATAGCATTGCTAAAAGAAATCAAAGGAGATCTAATGAGGTGGAAAGACATTCCTTGCTCATGGATAGGAAGGCTAAATATAGGTAAGATGTCAATTCTCCCCAAATTGATGTACAGATTCAACACAGTACCAATCAAAATCCCAACAACCTACTTTGAAGATTTGGAAAAGCTAACTACCAAATTCATCTGGTAGGGAAAGAGACCCCGGATAGCTAAAAGCATCCTAAAAAAAGAAGAATGAAGTGGGAAGATTAACACTCCCTGACTTTAAAACCTATCATAAAGCCACAGTGGTCAAAACAGCATGGTAGTGGCACAAAGACAGAAGCATTGACTAGTGGAATCAAATTGAGAATGCAGAAATAGGCCACCAAATCTATGGTCATTTTGACAAAACCCCCAAATCCGCTGAAATGGGCCAAAATAGTCTTTTCAATAATTGGTCATGGAAGAACTGGATATCAATAGCCAATAGAATGAAAGAGGACCCCTATCTTACACCCTACATAAAAATTAACTCAACATGGATCAAACACCTGCATAAAAGAACTAGCACCATAAATCTTCTAGATGAAAATGTAGGGAAAAATCTTCAAGATCTAGTAATAGGAAGTAGCTTCCTAAACATTACAGCCAAAGCACAAGCAAGAAAAGAAAAAAATAGATAAATGGGAACTCTTGTTATCAAATGCTTCTGCACCTCAAAAGACTTTGTCAAAAAAGGTGAAGAGGCAGCCAACTCAATGGGAGAAAATATTTGGAAATCATATATCAGACAAAGGTTTGATTTCCTGTATATACAAAGAAATCATACAACTCAACAACAAAAGAACAAACAATCTAATTATAAAATGGGCTAAAAATATGAATAGGCATTTTTCTGAAGAACAAATACAGATGGCTCAAAAGCACATGAAGAGATGCTCATTTTCATTGGCTATAAGGGAAATGTAGATCAAGACTACAATGAGATACCACCTCACACCTAATAGAATGGTTGTTTTAAACAAACAGGAAACTAAATGTTGGAGAGGATGTGGAGAAACTGGGACATTTATGCACTGCTGGTGGGAATGTATAATGGTGCAGCCACTATGAAAGACTGTTTGGTGGTTCCTTAGGAAACTAAATATCGAATTGCCCTATGGCCCAGCAGTAGCACTACTTGGTATATACCCAGAAGAGCTGAAAGCAATGACACAAACAGACATTTGCACACTGATGTTCATAGCAACATTATTCACAATTGGCAAAAGATGGAAACAAACCAAATGCCCATCAAGAGAGGAGTGGATCAACAAAATGTGGTGTATATACATATACATATATATATAATGGAATATTATGCAGCAGTGAGACAAAATGATGTCCTGAAGCACATGACAAGATGGATGAACCTTGAGGACATAATGCTGAGTGGGGAGTTAGCCAGATGCAAAAGGAGAGATATTATATGATTCCAGTTTAGCATAAAGGTATAATCAGAGGCTTATAATACAGTATACAGGGGACTAAGAGACGCATAGAAACTAGAGATGGGTGAACCATTAACTAATGAGGTTGAATTCCAATGTAAGGGAATAGATAGGAGTGAAGCTGATTCTCTAGTAGGTCTAGAAGTAATATTACCATGTTGAAGATGAACAAGATTGAAAGGGGTTGTATGGACCTACATGTCCCACTGACTCACACTAGAAATATGAATGAGTTCCTGTAAGAATTAATTCAAAGATATGATCCTTGTTTAAAGAGGGTTTAAGTCCGGGGTACAGGGGGAAAATTGCTATTGCATGCTATGAGCTATGTTCAAAAGGAAACCATCAGCATTACCATAGCAACAGCAGAGGTAAATAATGGGGAGAGGGACAAGGGTTAAGAGGAGGTTTAGATTTCCTATTTGGTGAGGGTGTGTTTATTGGTTTTCTATCTCTTGGAAACAATGAAATAATCTAAAATTGAGAATGTTGATGAACTGTGGACTTTGGGCCCTCTACATGATAACCAATGAATGCAGGTGGCTGACAGATGCACTGATGGAGAAGTAGATTGGCGAACAATGGCGTATACTTATGAATGAAGGTTGTGTTGCTACAAAAAGGAACAAAGTCGTGAAGCATGCAATGATGTGAATGAACATGTGGGACATTTAGTCAGACAAAATAAGCCAGAAACAAAAAAGCAACAATGGTATGGTCACCTTTAGAAAATGCTTGTAAGAAAACAGGGGCCTAGATTTAAGCTTTTAGAGCAGACATATTAAGATTAAGTCTGGAGTGATGATTATTATTTCTGGATTTTGAGAGGCTGTTTTCTTTCTTTTTTTCTTTTCTTTTGTTTTACATGGGCAATCACTGGGAAAAGAACCTGGTTCTCCAGCATGGCAGGTGAGAACTCTGCCTGCTGAGCCACTGTGGCCTGAGAGGCTGTTTTACATATGTAACCTGATATTTAGACATAAGAACAAAGCTGAAGAGTCTGGGGTTAAAGCAATTCAGAATATAGGGGTAAGGAAGACAGTCATATATTTTATGACCACACATACTATTTGAGACTATTTGGAAAAAAAGTTTATTTGATCTGGAACTGAAATTCTCTGCAGTGCATAATCTAATTCAACCTATCTGTATAGCTCATTTGAATGACTGAAAGACAGGAAGCACAGAATAAGAAAGAGGTCCTTTAATCCTATATAGAATATTCTAATACCTGGAAACATCCTATATTATATTAAACAGATAATCAAAAAGGATTGGCAAAGTCCCCTGAGGGAGGGGAGAGAGACTATGGAACTATTAAACCTTACCCTCAGGGAATCCTCTGATACTGTGTCAAACTTTAGGAATAACCAAATCAATAGGTCATGCTCTCGATCACGAGGCTTACTCTTGTGAAGCTTATGAAGGTAGCAGAGAAGCTTAGACTATCTATAGGCATGCCTAAGAATTACTTCTGTAGGACTTCTGTTGTTGCTCAGATGTGGCCTCAGTCTCTTTAAGCCCAACTCTGCAAGTGAAATCATTGCCCTCCCCCCTACATGGGACATGACATCCAGGGGTGAAAGTTTCCCCGGCCACGTGGGATAGGATTGCCAGGGATGAATCCAGATATGGCACCATGGGATCAATTCTATCCTGACCAACAGGGGGAAAAGAGTGTCATTAATGCAGAATCAGTGGCAGAGAGGGTTCAAAAAAGAGTCGAGAGGCTACTCAGGAGGTTGCTCTTACACAAGCTTCAATTAGACCTTGCTACCTATCATAACCTGCCAACCCCCAACCAGAACCATTCCAGCCAATCCTAAAGAACACCTAGGACAATATATAAGATCCACAAGGGTTCCATGCTCTAGAGTAACTTTCCTGAAACCTACAACCTCCAGATGGATCCCTGGTCCTGATAAGTCCTGAAACCTAGCCCAATCTCTCCAGGACATCAGATAGTTCCATCTCTTGGCCCCATATTAGTGACAGATCCTTCCAATATGAAAAATTTAGAACTGCCATAGCCCAAACAACACCAAAGAGAGGTGGGAAAGATAAAAAATGATGGTGGAATTATACATTGGAAATAGGACTTAACAAATGAATATGAATGCTGAATCATTAAATTGATATCTCTTTTAAGCTCCAGTATTTTAGAGCGGCTAGAACCTAAAAGTGTGAAATTGTAACCCATGTGAAAGTCTGAAATACGTTTTACAACTAATTTTGAAATTTATTGCTTTTTTGTATATATGTTATTGTTCACAAAAAAAGAAGGAAACAAAAGTCAAATGTGATGATAAAGTGTATTTAAGCCCTCTAGCCTCCTATATTCTGGAGCAGCTAGAAGGAAAAATATGAAAGGATCATATGATAGTCCATGACAAACTCTGGGATCTATCCTATAATCACTTTTTGAAGAGTGCTTTGAAAACTATTGCTTTTTTATTTCTTTGCCTTGTATATACGTTACACTATATGATAAAAAAAAGTTAAAAAAAAACCAGAAATGAGATCGATTTTTAAAATAAGTTCATTATTTTTTAAGAGGAAGCAATTTTCCTAAAATAAAATATTCAATATTTCATATTTACCCCTTTTTTAAAAAAAATTGCATAGGTTCTTGGTTCTATGAGCTATAATAGGGCAAAGAAAATGGAAATTCTTCAGCTCACCATGAAAGCATATCTAGGAGTAAGTGAAAAACAGAATTCTCTCTTGCAGGTAAGTTTTCATGGTTAATAGATTGATGTCAGAAATTATTTAAAATGAGATAGATTTGTTTTTATTTTTAATATTTTTTATCATGTATGCTATTTATATTCTTTTATTTATTTATTTATTTTTAAATTTTTTATTAATTAAAACATAAAGAAACAAAATAAAACAACATACATAATCAGTAATTCACAATATCATCACTTAGTTGCATATTCGTCATTTCTTAGAACATTTGCATTAATTGAGAAAAGATATAAAAAGACAATAGAAAAAGAAATAAAACGAACACAGGAAAGAAAAAAAAAGATTATACCTACCATACTTCTTACCCCTTGCTTTCATTGATCACTAGCATTTCAAACTAAATTTATTTTAGCATTTGTTCCCCCTATTATTTATTTTTATTCCATATGTTCTACTCCTTTGTTGACAAGGTAGATAAAAGGAGTATCAGACACAAGGTTTTCACAATCATACAGTCACATTGTGACAGCTGTATCATTATTCAATCATCCTGAAGAAACATGGCTACTGGAACTCAGCTCTACATTTTCAGGCAGTTCCCTCCAGCCTCTCCATTACATCTTGAATAACAAGATGATATCTACTTGATACATAAGAATAACCTCCAGGATAAACTCTTGACTCTGTTTGGAATCTCTCAGCCATTGACACTTTGTCTCATTTCCCTCTTCCCCTTTTTGGTTGAGAAGTTTTTCTCAATCCCTTGATGCTAAGTCTCAGTTCATTCTAGGGTTTTTCTCAATCCCTTGATGCTGAATCTCCGTTCATTCCAAGATCTCTGTCCCATGTTGCCAGGAAGGGCCACACCCCTGGGAGTCATGTCCCACGTAGAGAGGGGTAAGGTGGTGAGACTGCTCATTGTGTTGGCTGGAGAGAGAGGCCACAGCTGAGTAACAAAAGAGGCTCTCTTGGGGGTGACTCTTAGGCCTAAATTTTAAGTAGACTTGACCTATCCTTTCTGGGGTTAAGTTTCATATGAACAAACCCCAAGACTGGGGACTCAGCCTATAGCTTTGGTTGTCCACACTGCTTGTGAGAATATCAAGAATTCAACTTGGGGAAGTTGAATTTCTCCCCGTTCTCACCACTCCCTGAAGGGGGCTTAGCAGATACTTTTCCACTCACTGATCGAATCACTCTGGGATTCATCAGGGCATCACTGTGGACAAACCAGCAAAATCTCATGTCCTACCTGAGATTCCAAGTACTTATGGCGTTCAATCAAACTATCTACATAAGTCATATTAGGAAATGCACTAGTCAAAATATAAATTTTGTAACAAACAAACATTTTTTGCTTTAGTCTCACACATAAGGTGACATTTTAAAATATTAATTACCATCTATTTTCAGTACCCTGCAATAATGACATTCCTTTGTTCTTCCTCATGCAATATTTTTAAAATTGTACCTTGTACATCTTTAACATCTATCTTTCTTTCTGATTTCATTTATGTCCCCAGCCCTCCTCCCTCTATCATTCTCACATGCAGCTTCATTCAGTGTTTTAACATAATTGTATAACAGTTAGGTAGTATTGTGCTGTCCATTTCTGAGTTTTTGTATCCAGTCCTGTTGCACAGTCTGTATCCTTTCAGCTCCAATTACCCAATATCTTACCCTATTTCTGTCTCCTGATGATCTCTGTTACCAATGAAATATTCCAAGTTTATTCACTAATGTCAGTTCATATCAATGAGACCATACAGTACTTGTCCTTTAGTTTTTGGCTAGTCTCACTCAGCATAATGTTCTCAAGGTCCATCCATGTTGTTACATACTTCATTTTGCACACCAATGGTTATAGCAACATTATTTACAATTGAAAGGAGATGGAAACAGCCAAAATGTCCATCAACAGACGAGTGGCTAAACAAACTGTGGTATATACATACGATGGAATACTATGCAGCTTTAAGACAGAATAAACTTATGAAGTATGTAACAACATGGATGGACCTTGAGAACATTATTTTTAATATTTTATTTATTTATTTATTTTGCATGGGCAGGCAGCGGGGATCAAACCCGGGTCTCTGGCATGGCAAGGGAGAACTCTGCCTGCTGAGCCACTGTGGCCCGCCCTTTTTAAAAAATGTTTTTTTGAATTTTCACCTTTTTTATTTTCTAGTGTAACATATGCACAAAGTGAAGAATTGAAAAAGCGATAGTTTTCAAAGCACTCTTCAACAAATAGTTACAGGTAAGAGCCCAGAGTTTATCATGGCTTACCATATGATCCTCTCAGATTTTTCCTTCGAGCTGCTCCAGAACATAGGAGGTTAGAGGACTTAAATATTTTTTTGGTCATCACAATTGACTTCTATTTCCTTCTTTTGTTCTGAATAATAACATATATACAAAAAAGCTATAAATTTCAAATCACAGCACCACAATTAGTTGTAAAACATATTTCAGACTTTGACATGGGTTATAATTCCACAATTTTAGGTTTGTATTTCTAGCTGTTCTAAAATACTGGAGACTAAAATAGATATCTGTTTAATGATTCAGCATTCATATTCATTTGTTAAATCCTATCTTCTCTGTATAACTCCACCATCACCTTTGATCTTTCCAATCTTCTCTTTAGGGGTGTTTGGGCTATGGCCATTCTAAATTTTTGATATTGGAGGTGTCTGTCACTAATATGGGGTAGGGAGATGGAACTATCTGATGTTCTGGAGAGGCTGGGCTAGGTTTCAGGATTTATCAGGAGCAGGGATCCACCTAGAGGTTGTAGGTTTCTGGAAAGTTACTCTAGTGCATGGAACCCTTGTGGAATCTTATATATTCTCCTGGGTGTTCTTTAGGATTGGCTGGAGTGGTCCTGGTTGGGGGTTGGCAGGTTACGATAGGTAGCAAGGTCTACTTGAAGCTTGCGTAAGAGCTACCTCCAGAGTAGCCTCTTGACTCTATACGAACTCTCTCTGCCACTGATACTGTATTAGTGACACTTCTTTTCCCCCTTTTGGTCAGGATTGAATTGACCAATTCCTATGGTGCCAGGGCCAGATTCATCCCTGGGAGTCATCTCCCATGTCATCAGTGAGACTTTCACCCCTGGATGTCATGTCCCATGCAGGCGGGAGGGCAATGATTTCACTTGCAGAGTTTGGCTTAGAGAGACTGAGGCCACATCTGAGCAACAACAGAGGTCCTCCAGAAGTAACTCTTAGGCAGAAGTCTAAGCTTCTCTGGTACCCTCATAAGCTTCACAAGAGTAAGGCTCATGATTGAGAGCATGGCCTATTTGGGTATTCCCAAAGTTTGACTCAGCATCAGAGATTCCCTGATGGTAAGGTTTAATAGTTCTATATTCTTTCTCCCCTCCCTCAGGGGACTTTGCCAATTCTTTTTGATTATCTGCTTATTATACTCTAGGATGTTTCCAGGCATTGCAATAATCTATACAGGATTAAAGGACCTCTTTCTTATTCTGAGTTCCCTGTGTTTCACTTGTTCAAATGAGCTATACAGATCAGTTGGATTAGATTATGCACTACAGAAAATTTCATTTCCAGACCAAATAAACCATTCTTCCCTTGGTCTCAAAGAGTATGTGTGGTTCTAAAATATAGACACTGTCTTCCTTACCCCTATGTACTTGACAAAAGAAGCTCTCCAATGTCCAACATGCATATACAAAGTTGCTGAATAACAATAGTTATCAGGGAAATTCAAATTAAAACAAAAAGAGATAATATTAAAAAACACACTTAAATAACTTAAAAATAAAAGTTAAAATTAAAAAAAGCTGCAAACCACAACTCTTGATGAAGATATTGAACAACTGGTACTTTTACACACAGGGTAGTGGTTATGTAAACTGAGTGAACAATTTTGGGAAACTGTTTGGCCACATCTACTGAAGCTGAGCAAACAAATTTTAAGACCGGGCAATTCTACACTAGGGATTTACTCAACGGAAATACAAACATATGTGCACCAAAAGACATGTACAAAAATGCTTGTAAAAGCAGCTTGAAACTTGGTCCAACCAAATAAATTTTATTTCACATAAAGTGATGCTGTACAGTAATGCAAATGAAGGCACGGCTTCTTTTCCCAGCATCATGGATGAACCTCATAAACATACGTTGAGCAAAAAAAAAAGAGTCATCAAAGACTAAGCTCAATGCACACCTATTTTTACAAACTTCAAAAATAAATAGTGCAAAGAAATTGTTATAGAAGGCAGTCTACTGGCTACTTTTTTTGGTGTAGTGTAATAACTTAGAGTGGGCAGGAAGGAGGCTTTGCTGATGCTGGACTTGTTCTATCATTCATCGGAGTAGAGATTGCATGGGTGTGCTCACTTTGTGAGGATGCATTAAGTTATACATGTACATTTTTTCACTTTATGGTGAGAAAGGATAGACTTCAATAGAAAGTTTAAATAAAAAAGAAAAAACATACATTTTTAAAAGAAAACACTATTATTTTCTTAAACTATCTCAAAGAAAAAAAAATTTTTTTAAACCAGAAAGTTAATCTTCCTGTCTTTACATTGGGTTCATGGGAAGAGTTGTGTGAATCATTTAGAAGATAAATCGGATCTTCCCTTTTACATCCTAAAGTAATTTCTCTGTTGCCAGAAAGAATTTTGTTCCTCAGTTTACAGATGCTGAGATGAAACTATAAATGGATTAAGCAATCTACTCTCATAATAATCAGAGAATATGAAAAAAAGAGACGGAATTATTAAAATCCTACAAGCATTCTCTATTCAGTCAGAAACTCTGTTGGTAGATTCTTTTCTCATTTTAACTGGCGTTACAATATTTTTTAAAGCCCTGATTTCAGAGGAAACAGTGGATACTGGATAATTTCCTCAAATGGGAGAGCCATGCTTCATGGATCAACTTATAGGCATTTGGTAGTTGGTAAATTAACGGTGATTTTTGAACAGCTTCTTGTTTTGCACTTCAGAAAATAGCTACATAATATCACATTACAGGGAAGACTGCGAAAGGACCCTTCTCCTTGAGCAGTGCCACCCATTTAGTGTTCCCCAGCTGTTTCGTGCTGTACTCTTTATGCGGTTTTAATTATTGTTGTTTATGATGATGGTGTTTTAATTGTTGATATAACACTCTGAGCATCTAAGTGGAAGCTTCATAATAATTAAAAATATTATTATAATAGTTCTTCATAACTAAAGAAATACCCGGTGGCTTTTCTTAGCGCAAGGTTCTTGTGGGAAATAATTGCACCAAGAATTAACATATTTCCTCTGAGGCAGTAGGAGATAAGATTAAAAAGCACGTCTTTTTTGCCACCTCCAGCCCAATCACTGTTGCTCCCACTGACTTTACAGCTAAGAAGGTTTAATAATTATTATTATATTATTTTAATTTGATCACTGTCCGTCAGTCCTGTTCTCCTTACAGTCACAGCGGCATTGTCTCAGACTGAGGAATATACAACACACAGACATACAGGCAAGTTGTCAGTATTTTGATGAGCATTTTATCTTTGTGCAATATTCGTTGCCATTCATTACTCTGAATACTGTTTAAATGTACTTATTTGTCATTACCTTAATGAGGAAAGAAATTTGCAAAACTTTCTGCATTTCTGTGTGTTTTGGTCTCTTAATTAAAATCTAATACTATTATGTCATCAAAAAAGTTTTCATTGTTATCAAAGTCATTCTAATTGACATTTTGTTTGAAAAGTAGCTCATAGATGCTTTAATTCATGCATTATCCTTTTTGGTGGACAAAAAAAGTGATTGTTCTGAGAGGAAGGCTGATGAGTGACTTTACTCTTTCAAATGCCTTTCTGAGTTTTCTACTGAAGTGTATGTATTATTTAATAATTTCAAAAACTTGGTTAACCATAGAGATAAAATAATTCCTTTGTTTTCATTAATCTTAAATTAATGTCTAGACACATAGATCAAATCTCTTCTTTATAAGCATGGACTTTAGAATCTCCCCAATAAAGACAAGCTCTATGTAATGTATATTTACTTTACTAAATCTATTGCTTATTGGAAGTAGACTATGAGCTAATCCAACCGATGTTTACAGACTTCATAAAGGTGAGATTATGAAAGACAGTATTGTGCTTTTCAGGGATGGTATCCTATAAATAGTCACATTAATCTCAACCTGAGAAACTTAAGACTCAAACAATAAATGTTGTTACTAGTCTTTGCATGTCTCAGAATGACTTGATTCTATTGACTTTTTGAAAACAAAACAACACCCAAAAATAGAATTGGCAGATTTGAGAACATGAAAAACATCAAAAACTTTTTAGAGAAAGCATTATCAATTAATACTATAGTGCTACAATTTCATCCTGAATTTTTTTGAAGGATTAAAGATGCGTGGTTATAGCACCAAGTTGCATGTGCACAGAGAATATATAATGCATACTTTTTCTATTTTAATGAAAAGTATTTTTAACTAACCTTTAAGCATGCAAGCTTTATTTCAAATTTTTTAAAATTTTATTTCAAAATTAAAAGTTTAAGAAAAAATAAAACCTTTAAGGAAAATAGAGCACACAATGGTTAACCTCCTAAGTATAATTTTAATCTGCAAAAAAAAGGACAAAATGCATTAATTTATTTCTTTTTAAAGTGATCACTGCCATTAACTATTAGCTGGAGAAATCTTTGACTTTTACTAGTTGCTAATAGGTGGAACACAGCAGTGGGAGTTTCGAAAATAGGTAGTAGGAAACAAATACCTTTTTTTTTGTTTTCACAATTGAGATAAACATTTTGCAAACTATGAATTCACTTTTTGCTTCTGAATACTAAGAGGTAGGCATTAATCTTGACAACTCACTGAATATCTTCATTTGTCCATGGTCTATAAGCTCAGAATTTTAGTTTCATGACACCACTTAGCTGCACACATAATTCTTTTGATGGTACTCCTGGGATTCTTAAGCTGTAACATTGACAATCCTCTCTCCAGGAATAAAGATGGACACTCTCGTTTTCTTCTGTTGTACTTATTTCAGAGTTTTTATATTTTTTAGCACATGTTGACTTACGTGTTCAACTTTCTCCAACATAGTGTCAAAAAACCATGTCTTCATAGCCCTGGGACTTTCACAGTGACAGCCCTTAAGCACATGTTCAATAGGTAATTTGTAAATGAGTAAGTGAATGACTAAATGCTTTTGTAAATCATACCTCATTGACCCAGAGATGTTTATATCACACTTTAATGGTAATGTGGGAAGCTATGCTGGTTTGAAAAGATATATGTACCCTAGAAAAGCCATGTTTTAATCCTAATCCCATTTTATAAATCCAACCATTTCTTCTAATCCCTATTCAATACTGTATGTTTGAATCTGTAATTAGATCATCTCCCTGGAGACGTGACTCAATCAAGAGTGTTTGTTAAACTGGATTAGGTGGGTCTTGATTAGTTTACTGGAATCCTATAAAAAAGGAAACATTTTGGAGAAAGCTAGCAGATGACACCGTGTTTGCCATGTGCCCTTCCAACAGCACCATGAAGCAGAGAGTCCACCAGCCAGCAACCTTTGGAGATGAAGAAGGAAAACACCTCTCGGGGATCTTCATGAAACAGGAAGCCAGGAGAGAAAGCTAGCAGATGATGCCGTGTTCACCATGTGCCCTTCCAGCAGAGAGAGAAACTATGACTGTGTTCACCATGTGCCTTCTCACTTGAGAGAGAAACCCTGAACTTCATTGACCTTCTTGAACCGAGGTATCTTTTTCTGGATGCCTTTGATTGGACATTTCTATAGACATGCTTTAATTGGGACATTTTCTCAGCTTTAGAACTATAAACTAGCAATTTATTAAATTCCCCTTTTAAAAAGCCACCCCATTCCTGGTGTATTGCATTCTGACAGCTAGCAAACTAAAACACTATTTTAGAGGATTATCTGAGAATTAAGTGTAATCAGTTACTTCTTGGTAGTTGGAATGTAATTCAGAAAGAAATCCTGTTCAGGTAATGAGAAGTTACCGAGAACATTTGCCCAACACCAGTCTCAAATTAATGAACCAGTCAAAGTTCTGGCTTTGAGAGTGTCAAATAGTGAATAATCATGCTTAGATCCACAGAGATTTAATATACATAGATTCTACTTACAGCCTGCAAAATCATACAATTGTATTTGAAAATACTAGAATTCCATGAAAATATTTATTAGCATGGATATAAAGAAATGCTAAGTGTGTTATGGAGTAGTGTTGGTTATGAAAAATGACTAAACAGTGGAACCAGGGGAACTCAGGACCTCACATAGGATGTGAAACTTGATAGACCCAAGATAGTGGCATTTCCTACTCTTAAGAGTTTTACCAATTCACAGGGCTAAGGCACTACAGTTCATGCAAGAACCTCCCTATACACAGGCTTTCCACTGGAGTTCCAACTATTTACATGTTTGCTGTGGGCCTTTGATGTATCACACCGGGAGGTTCTTTATGATATTGAAGATGCAATTCTAATATTTCTCTTTTCCGTACTTCACCAAGTATTTCTTTCAAAATCTAACATGACAGTTAGAGGAACAACTCATTAGTACAGTGGTGGGTAGGAGAAGTGTAGAAATAACCACACCACTCTGTAGCTAGAGTTGGAACAGCTCACAATGGGCACAGGATGAAGGCTGCTGTGAACCAATCTTTAATGAGTGTTTGGGGTACTTGCTGGGAAGATTGGGACTGACTGTTAAGGTTATTTGGACATCTGCCTCTGCCTTACAGTATTAGGCTTTTGGCAGAAGCTTCCAGAGCTGCTAAATATTTTCCAACATTGCATCTGGACGCAGGCAGGACTCTGCACTTGTTCTTTCATGCTTTATCACTTCACCTCTATTCTCACATTTTGGACAGTCTCTCTCTCTCTCTCTCTCTCTCTCTCTCTCTCTCTCTCTCTCTTTCTAGCTTTTGCAACCTGAATCCTTTACTGCCCAGTATTAAAAAACTGAAATTTGGGATTGATCCCGGATCTTAATTCTCTACAGCATGTTTAAAATTCCACCACAGTTTTCCTATCACAAATTATGCATTATACACACACACACACAATGATGAAACTGTGATAAAGGGGAAAATTATGGATGAGAGATGATACCCAGATCACTTTCAATTCCTTAAGACCATATATTTCTTTTCATTCTCTTTTTGGATACTTTCCCTGCATTTCATTTCACTTTTGTACTTTGGCAGGCACCCAAATTCAGCTGCAGATTTTTTCCCCCTTTGATATTAATAAGAATGAATTCCAAATTCCTATTCAAATGAAAGCAGAAATTCCAAATTTAGAGGTTGGAGTCAGTTATGAACGCTCAAAGATATAAGGAAGTGAAAGAATAAAAACTAGAGAGAACAGGAAGAAAAGACAAATAAGTGTGGTAGAATTAATGAAACCGACATTCTAAAGCATCCAATAAAGTAATAATTAAGTGATGCCGGTATTGTTCATCAAAGATTAGGTGGCAGCATGGAGTTGATTATGTTTGCATAGGTTCGGTTTTCTCTCATCCTTGTGGTGAACTGATTAAAAGTGCTGAAACTCCATCTGTCCTCAAATCACCTCAATGTTTTATTGAAAACAGAAAAATAAATCTCCCCCAGGCAAGCCAAATAAAGAAAACTGCAGCAGCTTCATGCAGTGTCTATACAACACTGAATGAGATGGGAATTTCTCACTCTTCACTTATTTTGATCAATGCACATAACTAAATGAGAGTGATGGAACCACATTTCCACTTTGTGGCCTGGAGCAGCCTGCTTGGTTGTCATGTTGATCACATCAGAAAAGGAAGCACTGTACTTTTTGGTTGTTTTTCATTTGGTCCAATTATATATTTCAGAGAGGTTTTGGTCTTTTAAAATCAGCTATCAAGTCTTCAGTTTTTTTTTCTCATTAAAAAATCACATTGTTCCATGAAATAATACAACAAAAGAAAATTGAGTATGTTTGGTTTGAAGGCATGTGAAGAAATCAGTATGATTAAAAGATTCTTAGTTTGAAAACCAAAAAGATAGAGAGTTGGAGACCCGGGTTCGATTCCCAGTGCCTGCCCATGCAAAAAAAAAAAAAAAAAAAAAAAAAAAAAAAAGAGAGAGAGTTGTGGAAAGAGTGTTTTGGAAATATATTTTCTGCACCACAATTTGTCATTCATTCATCCATGGATAATATCAGATGCACCTTCTAAGTATATCTGCAAATGCATGTAAAAACTATAACTCTTCCTATCAGGAAGCTTAGTATCAAGAGTGTCACAGAGACACAAATTATTGCTTACAATATATTGGGAAGGAATAAAATATGCATTATAGTTGAATATAGAATGAAATGGGGATATACTGTAGCTATCCACCTTAAAGTGGGGATTCAGAAAAGTTAATATTGATGAACTCAATATACACTAAGCATTAGATAAGCTCTTTGACTGACTTAATGAATTTATTCTCTCATAAAAAATTTGGAGAGATTTTGTCAGTAACCTTATCTAACAGATGAATAAATTGATGTAAACAAACCTTTTCCCTATAGCCCCTAAGTAGAAAAGCATATTTGAATTTAGGTCAGTCAGTCTGGTTCTATAGCTGAGCACTTAACTGTTGGGTTCTAGATTAAACTAAAAACTGAGGATGACCCCCGACTAATATTCCACTAGAAATTGCACTTCAAGGTGAATACTCAAGAGGGTTCTCATATGTTTGCACACAGAGGCTGAGACAGGTTGCTAACTGAAGCAGTGTTTTCTAAAAAAAAAAAAAAATTTTGAAATAGGTTAATTGTCCATTAATGAGGTAATGTCTAAAAAATTCCTTTGCATTAATAAGGGAAGTTGTGAAGTATAGAAGGAATGAATCACAACATCTGTATTCAAAAACCAGCTCTGCCATTTCTCTATGGCGTTACCTTGGGGAGGTAACTAAACTCTGTGAATTCATTTTCTCATTTGTAAAATGGGAAAGATAATAAGAGTATAATTCATTTGTTGGAATTAAATAAAATGATACAAGTAAAAACCCAAAGTGCCTTGTACACAAGCGTCCAATAAATAGTAGCTATTTTTGTGTAAGACACCTCCTTTGCAGTTAAAAGTAATGGTTTTATGTAACAACTATGCAAAGTTCTCCAAGACATATGTCTGAATGAAAGCAAGCAAGTTGTAGAAAATTGATACATGACAATATTTATGAAAATATATTATGTTCATGGATACATATAATTTTAAAAAGTACATCTGACAAATGTCTATTTTTCATTCACATATGTCACAATAATCTTAGTCTTTACTAGGTGTGTTTATGCATGTCTTTCAGAAAAAAGTGACTTGGGCTAAGGAGGAACATGGAACATCTGTTAAAGTTGCATTTTTCATTTGCTTTGACGCACACGTGTACACATATGAAAATATGTGTAGCCATTCTAAAATTAGGAAAAGGCCAAGTTCTGTTGTTCCAATGAGAACCAAAATACATTCTGGAAAGATTTCAAGCGTGCTTTTGCCAGACATGGCTTTCACCTGTTCTCAAACAAATATTGGTGTATTTTGCTACATAATAATGAAGTATAAATGCTTTCCTATCACTAAAATGACATTTGATTTAATTTTCCATTTGCATCTTTGAGAGATATTTAGATTTTCTTCATTTCCTTAATTTCTTAGTATTCGTGATCATAATCGACATTTTTTTTTGTACATGGTAATGGCTTTTTCTGTAAATCTTTTCATCTCTGTAGGTAGAATTTCTGCTATCAATTGCTCATTGCCTAAGCACTTGTTCTCTGCTCTTCTTAGGACTGTTCTTGCAGGAGGGTGGGCTGGCCAAGCTCCTGCCATCCTTGCATTCTTTTCCAGGACATGCCAATCCTTCTGTGTATGTGACTGCAATAGCATGAACTGTGTGGAAGTGTGGGAAATGACCACGTTCCAGGAGAGTCATGAGAAAGACCTCTGGGGAACAAAAAGGAGCTCTGGTAACATCAAAACTTTTAGAGTTTCAAGCAAATGGAACACCTGTCTCTGGATGCTAAATTCACCCCTCATTTGGTAAGGAATAAAGCATCTTCTTTTCTTTGCCCTTCAACCTATATTTTCAGCTTTTATAAATTATTTATTTGGGCATGGAATGTGTGTACAATATGTATATACACACACAGGTGTAAATAAATCTGGGTGTGTGTTATATTTATCCCTCTTTGTCATCTATCAGTCATTGATCTATTGATCTATCACCTCATCTATGTAAATAATTTTAGAGAGTGCCAAGAACATATCTTCAAATCCAATAATGCATTCCTTTTATTTTAATAGTTCACTATTTTTAAGAATACTTCTTTCAATAGTACCTTCCTACAAGAAAGTGCATAACAGTTCTATATTTGATTATTTAGAATAATTAATTGAGGTCCCAGCTAACAAAAAGAAAAAAATTCCAACATAAATATTGATAATAGAATTAATAAATACAATTACTTAACTTAATTAATAAAATAAATGGACACAGCTTTTGCAGGTTAAAAAGCTCTTTCGTATTCATTCATTTTGTATTTTTTTATTATACAAAACCCTATAAAATAGGTCAATTGCTTTTTAAGTTAGAGACAATTGATTATCTTTTCAGCCATAATCAAATGTTCATAATTATATGTTATTTTTTGTCAAACCTAAAATATCCCTAATAAACAAAGAAAAGTTTTAAAATTAAATTATTGTTTTCCATTTAGTGATAAATTACTCTGAGTAGAAGCCTTTTAGTTTTACATAAATCTGTTAAGAGAACTGGCTTTAGAGCAAGAAGGTTTATCATAATATTTTTCTATCACTAGCTATGGACTTTTGAAAGTTAATACAACAACATAATCTATTTAAAGATATTAGTTTCTTCAAATAATTGAAATCTTCTAAAAACATTTATTTTTATGATTTTCCAAAAATCTAACATCCACATCTAACTTTTTCCTTTGATATTATAGAACAATGGAGTACAAATAATTAGTCAGAATTCTACCATCCAGAATAAAATATTTTAACATTTTTATTTCTATATTTCCATATTTGTATATAAATACAGTTTTAAAATCTGGGGTTCATACAATACAGTGTTTTATATTCTGCTGTTTCAAATCATAGCATATCTTAAGTATTTTTATGTCATTGGATGCATTTTAAATATAACTTTTTAATTGTATGGTTTCACATTATGTCTGTATGAAAAGTTATTTTATCAAACCCCTATTCATCTTCTTTTTTATTGTCTTATAATTTTGCTTTTAAAATCAGTGCAACATAAAACATCTTTATATATTCGTGTTTTCCCACTTGTCCAAGGTGCTTTTCTATGAGAGAAATTCTAAAAGTGTCGTTACTATAAAAAAGAATTAGATCCTGTAACATATTTTAACATATGACCACATTATTTCTTCACAAAACTCTACTAATTTACCTTGTCATCAACATGTTGTTAAGTACTCACCTATTTTCATGCATACTGGGCATAATCATGTTTTAGATATTTGACCGTTTTTCAAGTGACTAATTGAGTAACATTTTTACTTTAATTGCCCTTCTTTGATTTCTTTGCAATCTGATTACATCACAAACTTACTCCCACCCAGGCACTATTGTTTTTCACCATGTTTTTACTCTCCATAGCATTTACTGACATCCTATATATTCTATTTGTTTGTTTGTTCGTCTTTCCCTATACAGCGGATTGAATGGTAACCCCCAAAAGAATCTGTAAATGTCCTGGAACCTGTGAATATGACCTTACTTGGAATAAGGGTATTTGCCAATATAAATAAGCTAAGGATCTCAAATCTGGATGAGCTTTAAACCCAATAGGAAGTGTCTTTATGAGAGACACACAGAATAGAGACACAGGAAGAGAAAGGAGAAAGTGATGGGAAAAAGTAGGAAGGGATATAAGTGAGGTGGCCACAAGCCAAGAAACATCAGAAATCTGTAGAAGCTGGATGAGGAAAGGAACAAATGCTTCTCTAGGCCTGACCCTACCAATACCTTAATTTCGGACTTCTGGTCTCTGGAACTATGAGAGAATAAGTTTCGGTTGATTTAAGCCACCAAGTCTGTGATAGTTTGTTTCAGCAGCCTTAGGAAACTAATACACCCTACTAGAATGTAAGCTTTTGTCTTGGTTTGATCTCTTGGTATAGTTACTGCTCTGTCAACAACACCTAGTGCCTGCTGCATGGTAGGCTTTCAAATTATTTTTGCCGAATGAAAGAATAAATTTGTACTTTTTTCTGTGTGTGAATTAACTTTTCATGTTCTTTATGAATTTTCTTTTGGGCTATTTCTTGGGATATCATCATAAGATATTGATTTGTAAGAGCAATTATAGACTGTGGTTATTTGCACTATATCTGTTCTATACGTAATCAGTGTTTTTATTACTTTGTCTTTTGGCAATGAATTTAATTTGTTGTCTTTTTAAAATTTGTGTTTTTAAAATTTTTTTGTATTAAAATATATCCTTGGTTTTCTTTCTGATTTGTCTTTATTTTCTAATTTAGAAATATTCTTTCCCTGGTACTATGAGACTTCAGTTCTCTTAGTGTTGGACTCTTAATCTATTTGGCATTTTTTTTGTTAGTGTAAAATTGGAATAGGTAAAGGAAGAAGAAAAAGGGGAATTTCACAAGAATGTAACAAGATGACTTAAGGCACAGCTAGAATTAATTAGGCTTGAGGGAATGCAATAACTGCAGTAGCTGGGATGCTTTTGGGAAATTGAAGAAATGGGATTGATATCCTGAGTGAATAAATGAATTTTTGAATATGCATGAACTGGCATATGAAAAATTGGAAATTAAATTACTTTTCTTGAGAAAAAGCACTTTTTAAATTGTAATGATCATATCACATAGCTTATCCTCTCAGTGAAGTAGAATGTGAAAGAATGTTCTGAAAACAAAGAGTTGACTCTGAGGAAGAGGGAAATATGCAGTAGGCTTGCAAGCTGAGAAGTTCAGAGGCAAGTATTCCTAAAGTGGTACTGAAATTTCATAATAGTGAAAGAATTATGACAGGAAGCCAGAAAAAAACAAACACATAGAAAGTATCACAGTAGTCCTTAGTGTTTATTTGATATTGTAGGTTTTTAGACCATATTGTTGATGTGATAAAAGCCTCTCCTCAGATAAAAGTATGTTCGCACACTAAAAAAAAAATCCAGCAGATAAAATGTTTTCCCTACACAAGTTAAGGTCCCTTACTCTAAGGAATATGCAGAATTTTTCTAAATCTGTCACTAAGATGTGGGAAGCTTACATCTAGATGGAAAAACGGAATCTTCAGAAACAATGGCACCATATTATGACCTGTGTTTTAAATATAAAGAATAATGTGCATATAAATGGGAAAATATATGAATGTTCTACTTTCTTTGCTTATTACTTTCTTCAATTGCTCAGACATCCGTTGAGTGAGTCTCTCCTCTCTTTGTTCCTATTGTGCTTCTAATGGATGTAGCTATGCTCCTTGGTTGGAATTGCTCATGCCAGTGAAGACTAAGCATGAGATAGGGTAGAACTCTATGAAGGTAAGAAATAAAATAGTTTTCTCACAGTGGTTTCAACTAAAGTTCAAAACATGGCTGTTCAGGTTCATACGTAATCCCATACAGGTTCATATGATAAGTCCAAGTGGGCATGCTGCAACCAATACAGTGTACGTTTGACTCATATATTAACTTCAAATCTAGCAAAGATGGCTTTGGGAATTGATAAACAACATGACTCATAATGGAAATCCATTCATGATAAAATCTTTCTCTTCATAAAAGATTCTACAAAAATTAACTCATCATACTATTTATCGAAAATCATTGCCTATTGTCTGAGGCTGTGTCCATCCAACTGAAAAGAACAGACCGCACTATTTTCTGCTATACTAATGCCAATATTAATGTCAGTGTGGATTGCTTCATGGTCAATTTGATCCTTTCTTTGGAGATGGGCCATTCTTATAAAATAATAGCAGACAAGTAGAATCAATTGTATTGTGTTGACAAGGTTTATTGTCTTCTCTGAGATCATTTGAAAAGGCAAGCATTTGAATTTCACTCACAGGGAAAACTGACTTTAGTTATCAAAAGGCTTATGCCATATTAGTCTCCCCCAAGAAAACATTTGTATCATTGGTAATGCATTTTACATATAATATGAATCAGGTATAGATATAATACATATCAGGTTTATATATTGGAGAAATTCCAGTGAAAATGAAAAGACTTGAAATAAAACAAAAAGAGAACAATATGTGAATTGATAATCTCAAAATTGTTATAATAAGTAATTTTGAGTATTTGGGTCACCTCTCATCTCTAGACCTGAACTTTGTACTTCATAGAGAGTAAAACAGCCTGATGAGGTTCAGTTAAAGGAAATACAAGCAAATACAACCAACTCAAACCTTTACCCACAGATGAATATGCCAAGAAAGAAAATAGCTGATACAGAAAAACCTAAGGGTATACTGAAGCTTGCTGCACATCTATAGAAATGCTACCTGTATTGAGGCAATAGTATATGGAGAATGATTAATTTTACCAAAAAAATTAGTGTATTTATTATGCTTAATTTATAACTGAAAACATATATATATTTTTTAAACCATGTGCCATTTCTCCCAAACACTGATATGTTTGGAAATCTCAACATAACTATTTAGAGTTAATAGTAACCATAAAGTAATTTATATAATCTCCTTGGAATTCTTCAGGACATCAAAGACCTAAAATTATAAAACAAATAGGAATAAGGATTGCTGCAATGGCACAAAATAGAAAAATAAAGAAAAGAGCTATGAAGTTTGAAAGATACAGATCATGAACACCACTGCCTTCTTTTGAGATTTGATGAAAATAAATATTTTAACTCAGTAGCTTAATTAACAGTAAAAGATGGCATACTTTTTTCCCATATGTTTTAGGGTACTCCAGAGAACCAACATAATATATGCAAATATTAAGAGATTTAGTATAGGAATTGGCTCTTGTAACTGTGGGGAGTTCCGAGTCTGAATTTCATAGGGCAGGCCACAATTTGAAAACTCTGATGTACATGAAGTTGAATTCTCAAGAGAAGCTGGTTGGCTGAAATAGAGGTAGGGATTCTTCTTTCTCACTTCACGAATCTTCAGTTCTGGTTGTAAGAACTCTGACTGGTAGCATGATGAAACTTCCTTCATTGCTGAGGGCAGTCTCTGTTGTTCATTGTAGATGCAATCAGCCTTAGATACAATCAACTGACTGTAGATACATATCCATGTATTACCCTTCCAGTAACAATCAGGCCAGAGCTTCCCTGACCTCAGAACTGGACACCATAACTTAGGCAAGTTGACACATGAAGATAACTTATGTTAGTGCCAGACACTTGACACCAATATGTGCTATGGGGACTTGTTTTCCGAAATGCCTTCAACATATTTGAATAAAGGGAAGTAAGCATCAATAGGAATCTAGAAGACGTATTAGTGAATAATGTATTATGGTGACCATGAGGATGTGTCTCTTATATCTCCAAGTATAAGAACAATTGTCTGACTACCCTATCTGCTGTAATCTCATATCCAACACCTAATTTGCACCAAGATCACACTTCTACTAGTTGTTCTCAGTCAATGCCTGAGGGCCTCTAAGGCAGTGCCATCATTGGGAGGGAACTCTTCTGACAGGTGAATTAAGCTCCAGGACTCCACATTAGCCTTGCCAAACTTTCTTAGAACTTCCATCCTACGTCCAAATTTTCTTTCTTCACTCTCCCCTTCACAAGGGTCAGGCATGCAATACAATCTGTCAGATCTCTTAGCCTTCTCCTGCTTCCTTCACAGATGTTTCTCCTAATAAATCTTTGCATAGCTAATTCTGTCTTGAGGTCATTCTCTCTCAGGAGTAACCAAATAACACAGTAGTGTCAGGTGTCAAAAAACCAAGTGGTAAGATGAGGATTTGGGACTCACTTACTTATTGCATGGTGGGTGAAGAGGACATCATCTTGGAAGGCAGGCGGAGCACAAATACATGAGTTCTGGTGACCAATAAAATGTCTGGATGGAGAGGGATGCTGTAAAAGGGTATACAGATTCAGGCACTTCAAAGGTTGGAGTGCTTAAAAGATAGTGGAGTTGGCTGCAGATCTATAATAAGAAACTGAGGGCTGTTAACAAGCAGTTACTAGCTAAATGTGACAGCCAGAGGGTCTTTTTGGTAGCTTGCAAAGAGGGCTTTATCTCCTATAGTATAAACACAGACAGAACTGTTGTAGATTTAATAGAGTTGTAGAGTTCCTGAGATATTGGAATATATTCTGAATACTCCTCTCTATTATTCAAAGGCCAAGGTCTTGGTGGGGAAAACCTGGGGTGCTGAGATGTGGGATTGGAACATCTGATTGATGCCTATAAGGATTTTGGCTCTATATTCCCCCATGAACCTTCTGGACTTGCAGAGGTAGGCTACTCCTCCACAGAAAGAGCTATTGCTTTTCTGTCCTGGAAGACTCTGCAGAGGCCTCTGTTCCACAAGGAAACTTGATTCCCCTCAGGAGCTGTCCCTTTTCCACCCCTCAATGAAGGCTGGTAATTAGTGTTAAGTCCCAGATTAACAATACTGGGCCTGATAAAGGAACTATACACTGAATGAGTGGCAAGACTTGGATGGCTTTAGGCAGGAGAGTACCCTTGGGTTGGTATTTTGAGGGTACTTTTCAAGGAGACCAGAATATAAAACTATATAAGCAAATATTCTTGACTTGGGCAATTGACTTTCTTGGGACAAGGCAAATCCTTAGCAAGGACCCTAAGAAATGGTATAAACTCACTGCTGGTATGGCTCTTGGAGAGCAGAAAAAGCAATGCCTACTGAACAATAAAACTAAAGGTAGTCAATATTCTAGAAACCTTGGAAGGACATATGTACTCCAAAGGGTGAAGATAAACCCTATGAAAATTCAGAGGGTGGCACTTCAGGACATTTCATGATCTGACAGGCCTTATGGCAAGGGAAGTATCAGTACCGACAAAGATGCAGTTTGGAACTTATGGCAAATCCCAATGGGTGATTCATTATGCAGGCCTGTGGGATTCAGAAGCAAGGCTGATCAACCTAAAGAAAGAAAATACACATCTTTTGAGAGATAGTTCTTCTTCTGTTGCTGGTAGAGCCATAACGCTTGAACCTGGACACAAAGTAGGAATGTGTCTAGAACTGCCAATTATGAAGTGGATTTTGTCAGACTTGCCAAACCATAAAGTAGTACATGCCCAGGAGTAGTCACTTCTAAGATGAAGATGCATGTTTTTGATTAGGTTCATGCAGAGCCAGTGAGCACCAGTAAATCACAGGGCAGGTAGCCGAGATCTTCCTCTGCCTTGGCCTATGGCTATATGGTATGTCCCATATTGCCAGCTATAAAAGGACTGAAAGCTCAACTTATTTATATTTGAGTCTTCTTAGTCTCTGGATACAAGCTGTTTTGGTTTGCTAAAACTGCCAGAATGCAGTATACCAGAAATGGATTGGCCTTTACAGTAGGGATTTATTAACTTACAATTTACAATTCTTAGGCCATGAAAATCATCTGTAGGATGATACCTGGACTCTGAAGACAGGCTGCTGCTATCTGGGCCCCCTGTGTCACAGGGGAAGGCACATGGACAGCATCTACTGGTCTTTGACTCCTTTGCTTCATTGCTTTCAGCTTCTACTTCCAGTGGCTTCCCTGTGGGTTATCTCTTAGCGTCTCCAGGGCTTTTTTCTCTAAGCTCTTTGGGCTTTTTCTGTCCTTTATCCTCTCATAAAGGACTCCAGTAAAAATGATTAAGATTCATCTTGAATGGGCTGGGTCACACCTCACTTGAAATAACCTAACCAAAAGGTCCTACCCACAGTAATCTATACCCACAGGAATGGATAAAAATAACATGGCATTTTCTGGGTTACATAACAGCTTTCAAACCAACACTCCACCCTCTGGACCCCAAGAAGACATGTTCTTCCATCACAATATCACAAAGGCTTACAGCATTTCAGTAACAATACCAAGTACAAAGTCTCATCAAAATCAGTTACAGGTGTGGTCTGTCCTGGGGCAAACTTTCCTTTTGACTGAGGACCTATGAAACTTAGGACAAGTTATCTCCTTCCAATATATTGTCCCAATATAAAAAGGAGGGACAGTCATAGGATAAACATTTCCATTTTGATAAGGAGAAATTGGAAGTAAAACAGGGTCAAAGTTATGAAATAGTTCTGAAAACCTGCAGGGAATGTTTCATTAGATTACAGATCTGAAAGTCATCTACAGAATGATGTTTCATCCTGGGGGCTTGAGAAAGTGGCAGTCACATCCTTTCCAAGGGCTTGCACAGTGGCCCTGTTCTCTCCAAACACAAGCATGAGGGTTCCAACGTCTCCAACCATTGGGAAAATAGCCACGTTCTTGGCCCCACCCTCCTCAAGCATCTGTGTGACATCTGGATACTCTGTCATCTCCAGAGCACAGACTCCACCCCTTAGAACAGTGGGGTGGCAGCCAGACTCTCCCCACTTACTGCAGAATGTGCTCCAAATTCTCTGAGGCCTGGGGGCAGCTCCACTCCACTAATGTTCCTGAGCATTAGGGCAGAAGGCGCACCCTCTGCAAACTCTGGGCAAACTCTCACTTTCCGTGTGCATGGGTGTGTCCACTCTCCTGGCCTGAGGTTTCTTGGTTCTAGACCTTAGCCTCCATTGCTATACTTTGAAGTAATTTTTCCTTCAATCTGTCCCTTTTAATCTTGGCTGGCAGTGGTTCCATTCATAGAGAGCTCACAAAAACGCATCGCTTTTGTATGCAGCATACAGGGGTCCCAACTATCAGACAATGAGGCTTTCCATAAATCCTTTCTGGATAGCTGCATTTCCAATCCTGACTTGTACTGAAATGGCTGACTTGTTCTTCTATGTGTGGGTAAATCGTCACATGGGGTGCCCTTCTCTGGGGACTCATTTCCATAAGCTTAGAATTTTCCAATCAATTTCTGTTTTTTTGTACCCAAGAGTTCAGTTCTCAGCTTATCTCTTTCCTCTCACATTTTACTACAAGCAGCAAGGAGTAGTACTTTTCACATTTAATTTAAAAAATCTCTTGAGCTAAGTATCTGAGCTCATCACTTTCAAATTCTGCCTTCCATCTGATACCAGGACTCAATTTGGTCAAATTCTCTGTCACTTAAAATGAGGATCACCTTTCTTCCACTTGGCAATGACACATTCAACATTTCTGACTAAGGTCTCATCGGAAGCACCTTTAGCATCCATCTTTCTACCAGCAGTTTCTTCAAAGCAATCTAAGCCTTTTCTATGAAACTCCTCACAATTCTTCCAGGATTTTCCCCTTATCACGTTATTAAGCCAGTCCAGTATTTTTGGTATTTGCAGATCACAGCACCTCACTCTTCTGGTACCAACATCTGTTTTGGTTTGTTAGAACTGCCAGAAAGCAATATGCCAGAAATGGATTGGCTTTTATAGTGGGGATTTATTAACTCACAATTTACAGGTCTTAGGCCATGAAAATGTCCTGATTATGGCATCAGCAGGATGATACCTGGACTCTGAAGACAGGTTTTTGGCATCTGGGACTCCTCTGTCACATGGGAAAGCACATGGCCAGCATCTGCTGATCTTTCATTTCATTGTTTCAACTTCTGGTTCTAGTGGTTTCTCTGTGGATCATCTCTTAGCTTCTTTGGGGCTTTTCTTTCTAAGCTCTCTGGGCTTTTTCTGTCCTTTATCCTCTCACAAAGAACTCTAGTAAAATGATTAAGACCCACGTTGATTGGGCTGGATCACATCTCAATTGAAATAACCTAATCAAAGGTCCCACTCACAATAATCTGGACTCACAGGAATGGATTAAAAGAACATGGCCTTTTCTGGGGCACATAACAGCTTCCAAACTAACACAAAGCAAAAAATGGAAAACACTGCATTCCAGCCATGAAAAACAGTAAGAGGGAAAATCTTCCCCCAGGGCAAGTGTAAGTGGTATGTCTAGTCTTCCAGTTTGTGTGGAAGATGTAGTGGCCCAAGGTGAGTGAATATACAGTGATCAAAGCCTGACCATAAGATTAGGGGTCTGGAAAAAAAAAAGGACTAAATATTAGGGATAAGAAGGTATGAATAGAAGCATGTGTTTGGACATATGGGAGTAGATATATGTTGTGAAGAATTTTTTTATCACACATTATCACATTAATGCACACTAGAATGCATCCACCATGGAAGGGGCACTGAATAAGCAAGTAGAAAATTTATAAATTAACATTAGCTAGACTTCATTATCAGCTACTTTGATTTGGTATGATGGGTACAGGCAAAGAATTGCCATGAAAGCAGTGTCTGTGGTGGCTTGGAACTATGTACTCCAGAGAAATATTTTCTTAAACATGTGGGTAGGAATCCTTATAAATAGGGACTTTTGATGAGGTTTAGTTAATGTGTGTCCAGTTGAGTCAGGGTGGATGTTAATCCAATTACTAGAGTCCTTATAAGCAGAATGAAATTCAGATACATAAAAAGAAAGCCAAGAAGCAGCTAGAAGCTGCAAGTCAACAGGACAGAGAAGCCAGAATGTCTGTCATGTGTATTGCATGTGACAGAAAAGCAAGGACCAAGGATCACCAGTCACCAGGCCCAGAATGTTACAGATCTCCGGGAGAAAGGATCACCTTCATTTTGGATGTCTCCTGACCCTTATAATTTCCACTGTTAAAAAACACAAACAAAAATATTTCATGGGGCTGGCCATGGTGGCTCAGCAGGGAGAGTTCTCACTTGCCATGCCAGAGACCTGGGTTCGATTCCAGGTGCCTGCCCATGCAAATCAACAACAAACAAACAAACAAAAACCAATGCATGGTATTTGCTTCAGCAACCAGGAAACTAGAGCTCTGCATGGATGCAACAGCAGACCAAGCATACCCCTTTACCAAGGCTGATAAGATACTGGTGCCTCTGAATGCCCAACCTATCAACAAGGAGAGACCACTCTGAACTCCACTGTGGCACTGTTTATTAAAGTGACCAACTGGCTACTTGCTGGCAAGTTGACCACATTGGCACCCTTCCATCATGGAAGGGTAAACAATTTGTTCTCATAAGGATAGATATATATTTTGGGTATAGGTTTGCCTTTCCTTCATGTATAATCTCAGCTAGCAGTACAATTTGGGGCTTTGTAGTATCCTGATCCACATGCAAGGAATCTGACACAACTCATCAACTCATCATAACTGGTTAGCCAGTGGACCCACCTTACAGCAAAAGCTGTGAAGCAAAGGGTAAATGACTATAGAATCCACTAAATATATCGCATATGGCACCATGTAGAATTAGCTGGCCTCATGTAACTCTGGGACAACATCTAAAATTCCAACTAAATGAGCTGTAAGGATAGTTCAGTGGTAGAATTCTCACCTGCCATGCAGGAGACCTGGGCTCAATTCCCTGTCCATGCACTTCCCCCCAAAACAAACAAGCAAAATGAAACAAAAATTCAGCAAATGGTGCTGCAATAACAGGATACTCACATAGAAAAATAATGAAATGTGACTCCACCATATAGCATACAAAAAAAATTCCAACTGAAGTGGCAGCTGAGAGACAACAACATGAAATTATGAGGACCCATCCTCAGGATGTAACATGCATTAAATTAGATATGACCATAAAAGGAAGAATACATGGATCCAGGGATCAAGGAGTAGAGGCAGAAGCAGCCTCACTATGATCACTCTCAATGACCTGCTAGGAATTTTATTTCTTTCAACCCTGCAATGCTTGGTTTTGTAAAGTTGGAGGTCCTGGTTAGCAAAGGGAGCATATTGTTTTCCAAGATACAGAGCAGTGGTTTCATATAAAAACAATTTACAATTTATTCTGGGACACTTTGATCCCTTGCACCTAGAGATCATCCAGGGACAAAATAAGTAGCTTACTGGTAAAAATAATTGATCCTGATCAGTGGGAGAATCACTTGGGCACCTCCCCTGACCCCCCTGTCCCCACTGTTACTGTGAATGGATATGTGCAGCAACCCTAGAATGGTATGATTACTAAAGTTACAGGCTTTCCAGGAATGAAGGTTTGGATGACACCAGAAAGTATGGCACCACCAGCCTCTGCCAAAATGATCACTGAGGGTGAAGGAAATTCAGAATGGATAGTAGAGGAAAGATAATTTGAATATCAGTTGTGGCCTCAAGTTCAACTGCATCAAAACTTTTTCTAAGTTTCCAGTCACTAAGTAAAGCCCAGGGGAACCGTGGAGGAGCTGTTCCCTCAAATATGAAGCAGAGTAGATCTGCATGGTAAAAGAAGTGGACTGCGACCACCATGAAAATCTCTTTCTGCTCAAGAGAGGTGAGTGTAATTGAGTGATGGTTTCAGGTGCTGTACTCTGAAATCCATCACTGCTGTCATGCCAGAGCAGTCCTCCCAATAGGCTTCTCTCAGCCTATGACTCAGTAGAGCAGAAGGGAGAGGTCAGTCCTGGGAGAAGTGGCAATTCTCTGACAAATAACTTTGACTGGAATCCTCCCCATTTGCTGTCAGCCCTACCAAACTTTATTAGAACTGTCCTCTTCCAGCCAGCCTTCCCTCCCTCTCTCTTTTACAAGGGTGAGAGCAACGCCGTGGTCTGAGGGCTCTCCAAAACTCTCTTAGCTTCCTGCAGATTTCCTTCACAGCCATTTCTTATAATAAGTTTCTTGCCCATCTAATTTGTCATGGCTTCTGCTTCTCAAGCAATTTGGAAGAACACATAGTTATTGACTGAAAATACAAGCTTATTTGTGTGGTTAAACTATCTATTAGTTCTAGACTAATTTGTATCATCATTATTGGGGCCACAAGAATTTCATGCCTCGTATATACCAATTGGCTTTTCTTCATTCACTAACAATAACTTATACTACTCATCCACCCAGCCACTCTGCAATTCTTACTTACCTGAGGTAAGACAGGAAGCATCAGCCAACAAGATAATGTTTGTAAAGTTTTCTGACAAATACTTGAAAGGCAGCTCAAAACACATGTTTTTCCAGTAACAAAATATTTTTTGAGGTAGGGAATATGTGAGAGTGAAGTAGAGATATAGATGAGGCAAAATAATCAATGTAAGACCTCCGCTTGCTTCAACATTCTGATATGTCCGCTTTATTTGGTTTTTTTAGATAACTTCAAATTTTAATGATTAAGGAAGCCCAATAAAAAGATTTGCAGAAGGAGAAAATTAGTGAAGGGATTATTGAGTACTTCACCCATAAGTCTCTCCAAAGGAAAGCAAACGTCTTATATTGCTAGTTAATTTCTAGAATAAACAGATGCCTGTTATTTGATGGATTTATAAATTCATGTTTAACAACCCTAATGTCATTATCAGCATAAATATTTTATAGCATTCATTATAGCAGGTTTCAGGTAATTGATGCTTCCAGAAATATTTGCTGATCTAAAATTAAAAATATCTTGAGAAATGGGTTTTAGTAGGTAGCTTAGAGTTTAAATTAATCCACCCGCTGAGTGTAACAGAGAAATAAGCAGAGTGAGGTGTGGAGTGTGGCCAGAGGGATCCTGCTAGCATCTAAATGGCTTTGGCTATGGTGATTGTAACAGAGAACCACATGGCTGGAATTAGTGCCATGTTGTTGCCACAGTAGCTGATGATTCAAGGAGGGCACACTTAGTGTGCATGTTTCCAGGTGTAAATTAGCCAAACGACTCTTATACATTCAATATACTCACAGTTTCCAGCTAGGTAGGAGTTATGCTTCTGACCCTTACAGTTTTTTTATACTCTGAGAGAGAAAAAAAACTTTCTGTAATTTAATTCCATTTATCCACTCATTGCACACGTGTACCTCACAGTGGAGGTTAAAGGAAGTTAGTTACAGGGAATTTCTATAAAATATGGGAATACATAAAGAATAAAAGGAAATGATGGCATATGCCAAAATTAAGAGGATGAGAATGCTTTTATGAATGTGTACTGAAAAATTCGAACACTTTTGTGACATTTTAGACAGGAAAAGTCAGTTTTATACAGAAGTAATGTAGGGTTGTGCAAACCTTCATATCAGTTGATAAAGAAAAATATTACTTTCATAAGTTCACACAAAAAGTTCAAGCATTTCATCTCGGCTTCGGTTTTTAAGCCACTTTTCCTGCAAACTGGCAAATTTCTGCCTAGAGCAAACTGATGAAAATTCATGGGTGTTTTCATTCGTTCAGTTTAGGGCAGAATAGTAAAACTTTTGCCTTAGATCAAACTTTTGAATATTTGAGGGGAGGCAAAAAAAAAACCCCATCACTTCTCAAATGTGAATACCCAAAGTGAAATGTGGCCGTTTCATACATTTTTAGATGCCGGGAAGTTTTCCACAAACTTCTATAACAGTCACTCTGCAGGCTTCTGCTATAAATGTTTCAGGAACTATCTAGGGAAATATTCTATTGAGAGGAAAGCAGGATTATCTAGCAGATAGAGCGTGGAATTTGGACTCAGACAACCATCTGAGACCTGCACCTGCCTCTTTCATTGCCTTATGGTACAGCACTGTATAAATGATTCAGACTCTCTTTGCTTATATTTTTCCCTGTGGCAATAGAAGGAAATGGGGTAAGCATTAGCCCCTTCTCAACTCTCAGAGGATGCTGTAAAGGTACACAGGACGTCTGTAAAGCGCTCTGACCTTCTAGTCCAGAAAAATAGTGCAGACATGAAGGCCATGAAGGTGGTTTAAACGATAGGGAAGCCTAGCCTGAAAACTAGCATCACCTGGTCCCCTCACTACAGCTTTCAGTCTTGGGGTTAAGGGCTGGTGTTGGGAGGGATGTTGGTTCTCTTTGGTATGTGGTCAACAATTGCTAGTTGGTAATTCCTTCAACATAAATCTTTCTTTCAGTTTCTGAGATATTCTAACTTCCCTCCCACAGACCCTGTAAAGAAGACAACCCATAACAACTAAGCAACTTGTACCTGTTGATTGACTCACATGCAAATGCATTCTGTCAGGTATCGATCTCTGAAGACAGTTTAATAGAACTGAACTGTTCATAAAGCAAAGTCACTGCTCTCAAAATGCTTATAGTCATGATGCAACCATATTGGAGAATTGTTTGAATTATTAAAAGTCATATAAAATAGCCAGATGCAACAACCAATTGGTAGCAATGATGACCACGAGTTAAGAGGAAAAGAAAGGTAAAATGAAGACGGAGGATTCTGAGCTGGCTCCTTCCAATATGATTTTACTTTATAATTAGGATAAAGATACAAATGCAGAAGGAAAAATTTATACACACCCACATACACACAAGTATAAAAAAATAAAATTATATCCAAGGCAGTTATCATGCTAAAAAAGTGACTTGTTACTATCTCTGGCTGCCATCTTATTTCACTGTTCTCATTGAGTTTAAGTAATTTTGCCTCAATCCATTGGCTATTCCCCTCATGTGGTAAGGTCGAGAGATTTTGATGACTTGTTTGCATACCCTGGTTCAGTCAGCCAATATGGGTGTGTCATCAAATAGATTCAAGATGAAGGGAGAATCACATATTATACTGGAAATATACTGGATGAGAAGCATACTTATCTCTCTGAGACCAGGAACCACTTAACCTCTCTGGCCATAAGTTGGCTCATTTGTAAAATAATAAGTTTGGGCTGGATTTCACAGACCAGTTCTAAATTTCCCTGGGAGATGGAGGGGCAGTGTGGAAGCTGCTGTTCTATATATTTTTGGGCTCCTGAATAACTCATATTGCTTCCGTATTCTAACAGTATTCATGATAATCTCTTGTTATTAAGGTCAGTATCCAAATTTTATAGAACACAGAGGCTACAGGGAGAGGAGAACCAGGTAGTAATGGGGTGCTATCAAAAATGCTCTTTACCTGTAATTCCTAATTTAATCATATTCAGACTGGAAGTTCCCAGGCTCTATTAAATTTTAATATTCAACTCAAGAGAACTTTGGCTTTCCCATTAAGTACTAACTTGGATGTATGGGCTGGTTCTCAGTAATAGAACTTTAAAATTATCATGTCTCTTGGCTCCAACCTGCTGCCTCACTGTATCCAACTACCATGGACTCTTGTGAAAAGGAGGTGAGTGTCCAGACGAATGTGATTATGAGGAAGTGAGAAGGTACCTATAAATTGGAGCAAAGGAAAGTACCCTTGCTCTGGCTCAGGTCATATATCTCTATTTCAAAGCATAAGAAACTTGTTGGTAAATATTTCTTTAAATATGCTAATATATATCATCAAAAGAATTAATGATGTCAAGATATCTAGCCAAGTCAGAGAAAATAATAAATTGAATTTTTAAAATACTATAAAATGTATTGTTTGGTTTATGTGCAAAACAGAAAACTTTAATTTTCTTTAAAGCAGGCATGTTTTAGTGTCACATAGACCAGTCTATTAAAAAAATAAGTTGGTATAAATAATGTGGATAGTAGTATTTGTATATTGAAAAAAAAAAACACAACTCAGTTATGTGGAACATAAAAAAGAAATTTTTTTTTCCACAGGAAATATTCTAGAATTTTCTTTCCAATATTTTTAAAGAGTTAATGCTATTAATTGGCAATAAATAAATTGAGCAGGAAACAGAAATTTTAGTACCTTATGGAAAGTGTTCATTTACCTACGCATGGAACTTTGTGGAAAGTTTTGAATGTGTGATGCACTGTCTAGAACAGCACATGTCCAATGGAAATATACTTCAAGCCACAAGTGCAATTATAAATTTTGTAGTCTTTGCACCAAGAAAAGCATAAAAGACAAGTAAAATTAAATTTATTATACTTGATTTAACACAATATATTTTAAGTATCATAATGTCAATATATAATCAATATAAATTATGGTGATACTGTAATTCTTTTTTTTATGAAGTCTTCAAAATTCAATGTGTACTGTACACTTACAGCACAACTCAATTTGTACTAGCCATATTTCAAGGGCATGATAGCCACATGTGGCCAGAGAGGATTGGGCTGTGTGAGTTTAGAGGGTGGGACTACAGTAGTAACAGGCAGACATGGGCACTGCCTTCACAGAGTTTAAAGTCTAGAAAGGAAAACAGACTCTGAGCAATTGATGAAAAGTGAAGCATTTTTATTTCTTTTGGCATGGGCAGCCTCCGGGAAATTAAAGGTACGTCATTTTTGAATACTGTTTTTTAATAAAGCATCACAAAAATTAGTATTACTGAATAAATACACAGCATTTAATGTATTTCCACTTTACATATAATATATACAATGTGTTCTCTATGTAGTTGAGATCAAACTTGGCATTTTTTTTTTTTTTAGAAAATGCATTCTAAATTAACACACTTTCACATTCTGCTTGATATTCTTTTATCTTTATGCTTCCCGTTTTCCTCCCTATCAGTATTACACTGCAAGTTTGAAGTTAAAGACGCATAAGCCAAGAGCTCAATAATCCTTTAATATGGTTATAAGATTAAAACAATTAAACTAGCTTGGTACAGAATTAGTAAAAGCTTTAAAAACTTTTATTTAGGATGTGAGAAAATTCAACATTTTTTTTAATTCATGCACTTTCAATAGCTTTATAATTTCTTTGATGTCCACTGAAATATGTTAACAAAGTCTTCCTAATAAGTTCTATTATAGACCTTCTCTAAGTTTGTTATAGAAGCAGTTTATTTCTTATGAAAACTTAAAATTATCTATATAATTTATATGTAAGGGCTGGTGTGAAGAAAGTACATATGCATTTAAGATAATAGGGGCATAAAACGAAAGGATAAAAGAAAAGTTTATATGTGAAATAGATTCATTTTTGTATAAGGCTTTTCCTTAATTCATACCATATAGCTCTCAGCTTAATTGTACATGGTACTGAAGACTGTTGTCTATTTATTGAGATTTGAAGAATGCCAAAAAAACACAGATGAACCAAAAGTTTAATGTTAACTCATCTAACTAAAAATATATCCTTTTCCATTTTGCTTCCTAACTAAAATTGTTATTGAATTTCAAAGACAGAAAAGACTGCATGGACTTGAAGTGTCAGCTCCATGAAAGAAATTTTCTTGTAGTTGAAATTTAATGACTGGATAGAGCTGGAATCTTCAGGAAGTAGTAGGCAAGCCTTTCCTAGTGGAAAAAAAACAACATAAATAAAGTAGGAGAGTGGAAATTGGCAAGATCTGTTTGTAGCATGGAGCAGATGGCTTGCTTTTGAGACAAAGTGGAAGTTTAAAAGGTTTAGCAATCTGAGGCTAGTCAATGGAATTAACTAGAATTTAAACTTGATCCGAGAGGTGATAGGCTACTAATATAATTTTAAATCAGGGAAGTGGTGTAATGAAAATGGCATTTCTGGAAGAGATGTCTGGACTGATTTAAAGGACACTGAAGAAAATATCAAGGAGGTAGAATTGGGAGGTCAGGTCTAATAATAGAACCAGATGATTTGATACAAGACTTCTTGAAATTGGGCGGCTGCCGTGGCTCAGCAGGCAGAGCTCCGACCTGCTGTGCTGGAGGTCTGGAGTTGAATCCCTGGTGCCTCCTGCCCATATGCAAATTAAAAAAAAAAAATCTTTCAAAAAAAGACTTCTTGAAATTGGAGACTTAGGCAGTTTTGACAGTTTAAGAGATAGAACTGGTGAAAAAAAGGGCAAGTAAAGGAAGGCTGAAGAGAAATAGCATACATGTGGGATTAAGTTTATTCAGAAAGGAAGCTATAACTGGATTCAGGGCTCTGATGATGGGTGGGAGGACACAGAAACAAGGAATGACAACTCTTCCACTGTTGGTAGAGTGGTAGGCCATGACAGTTGGAACTACAGATGTGCGTTCTCCTGAGTTTCTGTGGCTCAATATAAAATGTCTTGGGGTTACATTTTATATCGTTATGCTTAGGCCTTCTTCCTCAGAGCTGAAGGAAATTGAAAGTTCTCTGAAAAATTTCTGTGAACTATGGCAATGCTTCCATCTCCTTTCTAAAAGCATACATATTTTGGTTTGAATTATTTAGGAAGTTGTAAAACAAAAACGGGAGTTATGGCTGCCTTATTTTTAATATATGGATATTATTTTGAAAACTTTGCATTGGATAAAATAAGGATGATAGAATTGGATATAACTAATGCAAAATCACAAAATTCAAAACAGTACTAGGCTTTATAAATCAGGTAGTTATATGTGTAGAAAAATAATAAATATTTATTGACTGCTTATCATGTGTCAATCCTGTTGTGGGCACTGAGTAGGCAGATGTGCAAAAAAGAAAAGGAAAAAAAAAAAAGAAAAACTGTCTTTATGGATAAGTTTTCAGACTCTTGGAGGAAATAGTCATTAAACAAATGAACAGACACATATCTTATTATAAATTTTGATAAATGCTACTAAAGAAAATTATTGGGGGCTCTGAGCATGAAAAATACGACAGTTTTACTCTAGATTGGATGAGTATGGAGACCTTATGAAGTAGTTGTATTTACAGTGATACCTGAAGCCTGAGAATGAGTCAGTCTTGTGAGCAGAAGAAAGAGCAAGTGCAAAGGCCCTCAGGTTAGAAAGAACTTGGCACAAACAAGGAATTGAAAAGACTAGTGTGGGTGGAATGTGGTCAATGGAGGTGAGAGTGACACCTTCATTAGAAATTTGAATTTTATTCTAAGAACATTAAGGAGGCTTTCATGAGTTTTAAGCAAGTGGGTTACATGATATAATGCATGTTTTAAAAATAAATTCTGACTTCCCTATAGAGGATTGCATGGAGAAGGAAGTGGGAGAAATAATTAGCAAGTGGCTGAATCAGGCCAGGTGATGAGGCTTGGATTAGACAGACGGTAGTAGAATATACAGAATTTGAGAAAAGATTTAATAATATTTAGAGTTAGGGAGAATGTGTCATAAAGAATTACTTTTTGTTTTTTGTCTTGAGCTACTGAGTATTTTGAGGTGTTATTTACTGGGGAGGAAATGGCTAGGGGTGAGCAGAATGGGCTATAATAGAACAAAAGTCCAGTTCTGGATGTGCTAAATCGGAGATGCCTGTGAGATAGCCAAGTAGAGATGCTAAGTGAGTGGTTTGTTGTGCCAAAGAAAGTTCTAATGCAGAGGTAGACAAACGGCAGTTAAGTAAGGTGCCAGTGATCACAGGTAGTTAACAGCACAACTGAGACTAATACTAAAAGCTCCTGATTCTCAATCCTTGCTCCTACAAGCTCAAGCTAATGCCTCATCATTGACTTTAAAGTATCATTTGATTAAGTAGTAAGGGACCGTCTTTGTGTTTTTTGCGGATAAATGTACAAGCACCTGTGCAGCAAATGAAAGGCATCAGTGGATGGAGAGCAGAGACAACTATCAAGAACACAGAAATAGGGTCTAAAAGACTTGGAATATGCTTCCCTTTGTCATTTACTGGTTTAAGTGTACCTCGGTAAAATGAGTGTACAGTGTCATATGATCTCTGAGATACCTACTAGTTTTAAAATTTGACTATTCTCCAGCAATTGAACTTTTGGACACATAGCCTAAAATTAGCACATGTGCACAGGGAGATACGTAAAAGGATCCCCATTCTGTTTAAAATAGAAAGTTTGGAGGAATTTAGAGGTTTATCAATAAAAAAACACAAATAAAGCATGTTATATTTACATGATAAAATTCTATTTATCTATTTATAAGAATGAACTACAGCTATGTGTGTATATACAAAGATCACAAAAACAGAATGTTGAATGAGAAAAGATGTTAGTCCAGAGTGATAACAGAAAAGTGTCTACTGTTAGAGATGTATGCATATGTAAAAATGTTAAAATAGAAAGGATGCAAAGTTTGTTAATTATTGGACTGGGGGAAGGAAAGAAATAAGACGAAGGATGGACTGTAAAAAAGTTTCAAGATCATAGTGTTTTACATAACACTGCATTTGAACTATATACATATAGGGCTAAAAGGGGGCTTGTCATATTATTCTTTGCAATTTTTTTATTAAAACAACTTGATTCTTCCATAACTCAAGGCTGATTAGTCTCATTTTTATTATGAAGTTTAAAATATCCTAGTCCAATATGCTGAATACTTTAATACCACATCATTAATTTCCTAAGGTTAGGAAATTATTGCGTATCTTATACCATTATGTTAACATTTCCCTTTTTAAATTTATATTTAAATTTTGCTTAAAAAAACTATGATGTATGTGCTTCACTTATGTTGGGTACCGTCAAATCCATTTTCTCATTTATTTCAGGTAACCATTTCCTAAAGGAAGCACCATAAATCCTATTGTATAAACGATGAATTTGAGGCTCCTAGAAATTAGGTAATTCTTTCAAAGTCACATAGCTAGCAAATAGAAGAAATAAAAGTTGCGGTATACGAGGTCCTGTTCTTTTGATTATACTATGCTAGCAGATACTTGCAAGTTAAAAAACATTGCATAAGCTCTACTTATTTTCAATTTCATAATTTGTTAAAGTAGGTACCTCGTTCAGTTATGATGTAGTCTAAATGGACTGAACACAGTGTTCACCTATTTTGCTATGAATCCTATAAAAATTTAAGAATTATGCATTAGTAAATGAAGGAAAATAAATGGCATTTGGAATTTCATCCTGTTTTCAATATTGATGCTCTGAGTTTGTGTCATTTTTTCAATATCTTTATAGCTGTTATCATTTCACTCCACTTTTTTTTTTGAACCTTAGTAGTGTTATTATTTTTGATGTTAGCGTGGACAAAGAATTCGTTGTATTTAGGAACAGAAGATTTTCACTATTAGGGGCATGGTATTTCATTGGTTGACTTTCTAAAAACAAAGAAGTATGAGACAACTTCAAGAAAAACTTCAACAAACATATTTGACAAGAGGTTCACAAATGTAAATTTGCAGTCATTGAAATGTTTACTTCTTTCTTTCCTTTCTACTCAGCCTATTGTTCCCTTCCCTCATCTTACAGTTTTTGTTATATTTGAATGATGAGTCCAAAGCATGAAAAGCTGTTGTTTTCAACCTCTATTAATGTTTTCTAACTCATTTCCCTGTTTGCCTGCTGACAACCTGCCAAAATCACCCTCTGGTGAAATGTAAAAAGATTGGGATAGCAGTCATGGGATCCAAAATGTGTTGCAGATAATTAGTAGATCAGGTCTTTGTCAGAACAGATACTTTGCTACCCACACATCTCTATTTTTAAGTCCTGTGTGTCACACAATGTGTATTCATTGTCTGTTTTAGTGAGAGGAGTACATCTTTGCATTGCATATAATCAGCTGAGTTAAATGAGAAATTCCATTATTTGTCACTTTGCATTATTGGTTAACACATGAGTTATACATATCTTGTGAATAATTGAAACTACTTTTGGCTTTTAAATACCTTTAGAAAGGAGCAGAGTTACCTATTTTGCTACTTACTAAAGTAATCCAACCATCATATCTTTGTTTTCCAATAAAGGCAGGAAACAAAAATCTCCTTAGATGATTCCTTTTGTTTTCATGCTAATTAGTTACAACTAATTTGATTGGCAAGGATAGCAGGGCAGGAGATTAGCTATTGAATTGCATAAAATAGAAAATCTTTCCCAGTGTATGAGAAGAGATGATAAGTTGAAATATAAAGGAGAAATTAAATTTTAGGATAATTTAAATCAGAATTTTCATTGAAATTGACCTAAGTATAGCAGGTAGTAATTTATTTAGTGATGTGTTCCTTTTAAAATACTATTTAATAGCATAGCTTTGGTGGGCTCTGAACATATGTGTGTGTTTGTGTGGTTTTCACCATTTTCTTCTTCTATTACTTTTTCAGTCAAAACAGATTAAGTGAAAAGACAAATTTGAGAATATTCATGTGCCAATTTGTGTTTAGGTATCAAAGGAAAATAATCATTTTATATAGTGTCAATGATTGTGGTCTCAAGATATGAAAGCCATATTGCCATGAAAAAAAGATGGACTGGTTGCCATACTATTATTATCAGAAATGACTTGTTCTTAAAAGAGTAATAACGCTAAAACCAGTCTTAAAGTTTGGAAAAAACAGAAGGGTCACAATTCTTTCCATATCTGTGAAGGTCAACTTGGAGAAGTTATACAACTTCCAAAAGTCTTAGATTCTTTATCTGTAATGGGACAAACACCCGCTCCTCTTATATGACCAAATTCTTATTAGGTATAAATGAATTGATATAGGTAAAATGTCTTTAAAGTTTCTGAGATATTTTTATAAGGCTAAGACATTGTTAATGGTAATCTAAATATAGACTCTGGTTTCCTTCCTAAATCACTGTTCATTCATTTATCATATTTTTGTCAGGTGCCTAGTACATTTCAAATATATACTGTTCTAGATAGTGAAGAGACAGCTATAAAAAAAAACACAGACAAAAATTCCGGTCCTTATTGACTTTAAACTTTAGAGAACTGAGATAATTAAAATAGGTAACATTGATAGACTGTCAATTCGTGACTATTGCTTTGAAGTAAAATCAAGCAAAAGAAAACCTTTAAATATGAGTCATTTGAAGAATAACTTGAAAAAGAAGATGGCCTAACCTTGTGGGTACCTAAAGAGCATTCAATCTCACTGAGTAAAATAATAATTGATGAAAACATATGGGAGCATGACTGGAATATCCAAGGAAAGACAAGGAGGGAGAGTACCTAGAGCAGAGAGTCAGAGGGTAAGGCTAGTAGGAGATGAAGCTAGAAAGGTAATTCTGAATGAGGGCTAAATTGTATATTGGAGTTCTAGTTTAAAGAAAATACTCAATTTTGAATGAATGACCTTTCAGTCTTTAGTCAGAGCCTTTGTGTAACATTAATTTTTTCATAGTAAACTCAGTCAAATGGTTTGACAATTAAACATTTCTCTTATCCCATATCCATCTTTTTATATTTGGAATGAAAATTTTAGTGTTAACCCATCTGTGTCTCCTCTTCCTTTGACACGTGAGCAAAATTTATTAATACAAGAGAAATTATGGTTTACTTTGTGCATGTATAAAAATTGATTTGATATAACATATGAAAAATAATTTAGAAGGGTGAATCTATCTGAAACAATATAATGCACTTGAAAATTAAAAAAAAAGTTGTATTAGTCACACACACACACACAACAAACACACAAAATGAACACAACCTATCTTAGCACAGGACTCCTAGAAAAGAGATCCAGACAGAGGCACAATCTTATGTGCAAACATTTCTTTAAGTGGAGCAATCCCCCAAATCAGGAAAAAGGCAAAAGGTGAATGAGGCAGGGAAGGAGGGGATGCTTACTCAGCTTTAAGAGACATCTTCAGATGCATGTGAAGTTCTAAATCTTCATAGAATCTATTGAGGTGTGGGTTAGGAGAAATGAAGATGAATTTCTCTGTTCTTGCTCATCTCCCAATGTTCTTTCCACAGCACTTTTCCAGGTGGGAACATCTGGGACATGCCAGAGGCCAGGAGAAGAGCAGTGGCATTGGGCAACCAGAATGTGAACCTTGCTCTAATTGTGGCAATCCAAGTCTGCCCACCTACAGCCTTCAGCCTCATGGGGCAGGCCAGGTGAGCAATGAGTTTTTTGAGTGCTGAGTAGATCTTGCGGCTCTTGTCTTTCAGTGGCGAGAGAGCAGCCATGAGTTAAGAGGTTAGAGTTTGTGGTAGGAAGCAAAGTGTTGTCTGGTGGCATCCATGAGAAAAACAGGAATTGGAATCAATGACTCCCTCACACTTGGCTACTGAGCAGATGGAGCACAAGAGAAACCTGTCCCCACCAGGTGATGATGGAGTGCAATGAACTTCCCTTTACTGAAAGTCTCAAATCTGTCCTCCACGGCCTCCAGGAATGTGATGGTGGCATCAATGATATCAAGGCCAAACTCTGGCCCAGTCAATTCAAGGAGGATCTTAAAATGGTTTGGGACCTAGTTCTTATGGTAACTTATTGGATTATAAGGAAAAAGATGTCCAATTACATTGTAAATCTTTAAAATACAATTTAAAACAAAAAGATAAAGTTATCTTTTGACAAATCTATCAAATTGGTGAAGATGAAACAAATACATATATCACATCACAGAAAGAGTGCATTTTCTTACAATCTTAATCATTCTATTAACTGATTTAAAAATTCTAGAAATATATTCCATTGTCGAAGAATATTCAGGACCACAGAGTGGCACACACACACACACACACACACATCATTTTGGATTAGATTAAGTTCTATATTTATCAGAAGAGAGTGACCACACAATGTAGGAGGAGTACATGGCAAGTTAGCTCAACTTTTCTTTCTTCCCCAGTTCCCAATGGGGGTACACAACCACCCACAGTATAATGCATGAAGTTTAGGGTGCTCCCAGTTTAGGAGATTTCATTTATTTTGTCCATAGTTCTTTTATATTAGGGCTGGCAAGCTTCAACTGCAGGCTAACTATGGACCACTGTCTTGTAAATAAAGTTTTCTTGCAGCACAGTTACATGCGTTCATTTATGTATTGTCTGTGACTTCTTTCCAGAGTTGGGTTGTTGAGACAGAGACCATATGGTCTGTAAAACCTGAAGTATTTACTGTCTGATGTTTTACAGAAGAAGTTGGACGACTCCTGTTTTTTTTTTTATTATTATTATTGGCTTCCACTAAGATTCATGAAGATCTTATACACATACAATATATGCTCTTACAAAAAGTATTCATAGACATGGGAGACATTCCTTTGTTTCAAGCCAGACTTATCATTAGCAAAGCCACATGCTCAATCGGATAGGTCAGATGTTCCCAAACATATTATTGCTTCCAGATTTCCAGTCTCCCAGAAAACTCATTTCCACAGACTCTATCTTCTGACTATTACTTAAAAGCTACTCTTAGAAGGCCGTGTTAACCAGGACCCACAAAATATCTAGTCTAATATATAACAAGAAGATTAAATATGTAAAATTTCATTTCTTCCAGCAAAGCAATCTCTACAAATTTATTCTAAAGACATAATTGTTTATGTACAATTTTTCTAAGGTTGTTCATTCTTACATCCATATTTAAAAATTTGAGAACAATTCTAAATGTTCAAAGATTGGTAAAATAAATTATACCACTATAAGATACAATTATTATAAATTATAGATTGTATATAGTGACAAAACAGTTTATTATGGGTATTTAAAGGATAACGAGTTTTTTGAAAAAAAATATAGTATATATATAATGGAACAATATTTTAAAATATTACTTGTCTTTTTTTCTGTTCTTGATAACTATAGCTTGATTTTAACCCTATTCCACCATTAAGATGAGGTTACAAGATAGATAACTTACTGCTCTATGGAGAGGAAAAATAGTTTAAGATTCAGTCACTACAGTAAAAGTCTGCAAACTGAAGCACTTTGGTATGTAAGAGCTAGGGGCTTGAGGTAGAGAGAGATTTTATTTTGAATTTCTATGAATTATTGGATTGGGATATCATAACTGAAGGCCTGGAGCATTCTGATCTGAGAAAAACCACAGAATTAGGACAAAATCCTGATAGGAGGATATAATGAAAATGATAATGCTCCACAGTGGGTGAAATGAACTCCTCTGAGTATTTCTCAGATATTGACTTGCTGAATCCTCACAACATCTTTTTGAAGTAGGCATTATAGTATTAAGTATATTATTATTGCTACTTTACAGATAAGGAAACTGAGGTACAGGGAGGTTAAGAAACTTGTAGAAGGTTATACAGAGCTGATCAGTGATGGAGCTTGGATTTGAATTCAGACAGTATGGCTACAGATTATCTACCATTCACTCCTATGAAATATGACCTCTCCAAAAAGTAATTATATTTCTTCTGAAAAGAAAAAAAAATAGATTTAACCTCTTTAGAAGCAGGGGGAAGAAAAGAATCAGAATCACCAAGATAAAGAGAGACAATTATGGGTGCATAAAACTGATCGAAGCCTGGTCCTCCTGCCTCCTTCCAGGTTTGAACCCTAAGGGAGTGGACAGTGGTAGGCCACAGAAATTTCTGTTTCTATGGGAGAAGTGCTAAATGGAACCATCTTGGGCAACCTCACAAGAGCACCCTCTTCCCCTGAAGGGCAGAGTAGGACAGTGGAAATGGTGCCTGCAAAGGTTTGGAAAGAAAAAAATACCTGAGCTAGCCAGCACTCTGACTCTGTAAGTGAACTGTTGTATAGCAAATGATCACAATACAAAGGCTTAAAACAATAACCACTTGTTTAGCTTTTGATTCCATAGGTCAACAGTTTAGTCTTGGCTCAACTGGACACACTCATCTGTAACCATCTGCAGTTCTGGAGTTCCCTGGCAGATGATTGCTGGATGCTGACTTTTCTCAGATAGCTTCTATGTCAATTTGAAAAATATTATGTACCACAGAAAAGCCATGTTTAATCCTGATTCAATCTTGTGGAGGTAGCCATTTCTTTTAATCCTAATCCAATACTATAAATTGGGAACTTCTGATTAGATTATTTTCAAAGAGATGGGATTTATGTAAGGTCATGTTATCTGTTGGGTGTGTATACTGCATGGAAAAAGTTTCTTATGAGACCTGATAAATGGAACCACTGACAACCTGGACTAAAAGGGACAAATTGAGGTAAAAATTACTTCAAAGGAAGAACCATGGGAGCTAAAATCTGAAGCTGAGAAATCTCAGGCTAGGAGAGTGGATCCACCCATGTACTTGGACAGGGTGAATTTGCCCCAGAACCAGGGGGTGGTCCTTCAGCCTCCATTGTCAGGAAGAATTTTGGTGCCCAGGCTTCAGAGAGGATGGAGCACATTGCTTGGGGATTGGGGAGAACCTTGTTGCTGTCCCATTGCTCTGAAGGGGTTGAGCATGTTCCCCAGAAGTGGCAGAGTCTGGGTGCTTGGAGAGGGTAGACCCAAGAAAAGGCAGTCACCCCAAAGTTCTTCAATGCTGCAATGCTCATCCCTGTGTTTGAAGAGAATAGGGCTGCTGCTTAGGGTGGAACTGCCACTTCCTAAAGCCCTGAGGATGAATGACTCTCAGATTTTGAAATCTAATGAAGTTTGCTGTGCAGATTTTCAGAACTTTTTGGGTCTGGTGACTCCTGCTTGCCTTCCAATTGCCCCCTAAGTCAATGGGGTCAACTGTCCTATGACTATTCCTCCTTTGTATATTGGCAGCAGATAACTTGTTCTGAGTTTTACCGGTCCAGAGCCAAGGACAATTTTGCCTTAGGTCAGACCATGACCATAACTGACTTTGATGAGATTTTGTATGTTTCTATCTTTGTATTGCATTTGTATTGTTAGCAAATTGTTTGAGGCTTCTGAGCTATTGTGATATTATGAATGTATTTTGTATACCAAAACAACATTTCCTTTGGAGTCCAGAGGGTAGAATGTGCTGGTTTCAGGCTAGGCACCCCAGAAAAGCCATATTCTTTTTCCTAACTCAGTCTCGTGGGGGTAGACCTTTTGATTAAGCTGTTTCTTTGGAGATGTGACACAGCCAGTTGTGGGTGGGACCTTTTGATTAGGTGGTCCCCATGGAGATAAATCTCTAACCATTCAACATGGGTCTTAATACACTTACTGGTGTCCTTTAAGAGGGAACTCTTTCGGAAGAAGTTCAGTGCTGACAGAGACAGAGACATTTGGAAATGCAGAAAGAAAATGCCCAGGGGGAAGCTGTTTAAAACCAGAAGCCAAAGGACCAGCAGATGCCAGCCACATGCCTTCCCAGCTGACAGAGATGTTTGGAAGCTATCCTTTCTTGAGTCAAGATACCTTTCTCCGGATGCCTTAGTTTGAACATTTTTATGGACTTTGATCTGTAAATGTGTAATTTAATCAACCTCCTTTATAAAAGACAATCCATTTCTGGTATATTGCATTCCAGCAGCATTTAGCAAACTAAAACAGGGGCTCATCCACAGTGACATCTGATCATGGAAAGAAAGAAAAGAAAAGGAAGGAGAGAGGAAATTTGAAATGATGTGATGAGAACCAATGCAGAACCATGCAGAAAGAAGTTGTTAAATTACCTTATTATGGAAAGATCAAGTTTATTTTCCACTATAAATGTGAAAGGGTAGATCTATGAACAAGCTGGGTCCAGCTATAAAGAAAAAAGTTAATTGTCTGAGCCTCTAGGTGGAAGTAATCAATTTTAAACTACATTTAATTTTCATAGCATATGAATAAGCATAGCATATGAATAAGCATAGCATATGAAAATAAAATATATTTCATATATAAGAATATATCCACTAAAATGTTAAAAGTAGTAATATTTGGACAGTGAGGTTATGGATTACTTCTATTTTTAAAAAATTTTTGTATATTCTCTAAATATCCTGAAATGATTGTGTAACATCTTTGTAATAAGGAAGAAAATTTTGTTTTAGAACAGATGTATGTATGTGTTCTTCCATGCTTTGCTTGCTAAAGCTAGTTTATCTGAAAACTACTCCACCTTGAAGTGTTAATGGGCCAATAAGTCATTTCAGGATGAGTTACTTTTCAAACTGCTAAAATCACACTTCTAACTTCACTGGTATTCTATCTTTTGGTGGGAGTACTGGCTAACTGATTACTGTAAATCTAACATTAAAAAAACATAAAATACACTTCCTGTCTACACATATTCTTATATACATATAATTAATTAAAATAGTTTCACCTTTATATGTTATTAACTACCCTTTGGATCCATTCATTTCTGCATGTGAGGCTTTAATACAACATAGTTTAATGTTTCATAAAGAAGGAATAGAGTTCAGATTTTTTTCCTGTTCACTGTCAAAAATTTGCCAGATGCTAAAATCTATTTAAAATCTATTCAATTAGTCAGAATTTTAAAAATGAAATAAAAGCTAACCTGTGATAAATTATAGATAAATTTGCCCTTGCAAGAATACCCAGTTCTTGTAATGTAAGCTTAAACCTATCCAGAATGTTCTAATATCCGTAGAGTACTGACTCTGTGAAGACAAACTGATGTGAATTGTAGCTTTCGACCTACACACTGATGTGTGTACATGCACACACACATAATCCCTATAGAGTACTGGGTGTGCAAAATATGTATGGATGTGAAGTGTAGCTTTTGGAAAGATTGACTTACACACCAATATTTGTGTTTGTATATGCACACACATGCACAAACAGGTGAATGGAGAAAAAGAGATAAAGAAAGCAGTAACTTGTTCTTGAGTTTTCCTATTGTGCCTGTATTTATGGACTTTCCCAGGGTAATCACTCTCCTTCAGATTTTTTCATTGATAATTTGGTTCTCTCACCTTCAGATTTCTTCTTTAATAATTTTTATAGAAATGCTTTCCCCCTCTTTTTCAACTCCTCTAATTATTATTGTCAATTGTATAAAGAGAAAATTATAGTAATAAATAATTACATATAAAACTCTAATAGCCAGGAGATCCAAGAAATAAAGAAAATAGAACACAAATTACCAATAGCAGAAGTGAAGGATGTGTCATTACTACTGGTCCTATGTACAATTAAATGATAGTAAAAAGTTACCTTGAACAACTCTATGCCCACAAATCTTATAACTTAAATGAAATGAGGCAATTTTTTTATAGTTACAAACTACAAAACTCACACAATTCAAATAGAAATTCCTAGTAATATATATATCTATTAAAATAATCAAATAAGAAATTGGAAACTTTCCAAAAAATGGAAAGCACCGGCCCCAGATGGTTGCACTGGTGAATGGTACTAAACATTTATGAAATAAATGACAGCAATTCCAAGATATCTTTCCCAGAAAATAACTAAGGAAATATGTCCTAACTCTATGAGAACAGAATTACCTTAAAACAAAAACTCAAAGACATTATAAGAAGGAAAACTTAAGATCAAGCTTTATGATGAACATAGATGCAAAAATTCAGAATGCCATATTAGCAAATTCAATTCAACAATGTATAACATAACTATGTTTCATGACCAGGGGGTTTGATTCCAGGTATTCAAGGATGGTTTGACAATTGAATATCAGTTTATGTAATCTATCACACCAGCAAGCCAAATAAGAAATATCATGTCAGCAGATGCAGAAAAACATTTGACAAACTCCAAACCCATTCATGACAAAAAAACTATTAGGTAACTAGAAATGGAGAGGAACTTCCCCAACTTGATAAGGAACATGTTAAAAAAAAACCTACAGCTAACATCATGCTTTTTTTTTTGGTGCATGGTCCATGAATTGAACCCAGGTCTCCCATGTGGAAGGCAAGCATTCTCCCACTGAACCACCTGTGCACCCACATCATACTTAATGATAAGACTTTGTATGCTTTTCTCCTAAGATCAGGAGCAAGACAAGGATATTTTTCACACATCATCATCATAGCATAAGTCTAGCTACTGCTTTAATACAAGAAAAGGAAATAAAAGTTACACAGATTGGGAAAGAAGAAATGGAACTATGTTTGCTTACATATTACATGACTATGTTAAAAATCTTAAAGAATTGAATGAAAACTCCTAGAATTAATAAAAAAGTATAGTAAAGTCATGTGATATGAGGATAATATACACAAATTGATTGCTTTCATATAGATATATAAATACACGCACCTAAATTTAAAAGGAATACCATTTATGATAGCCCTCCAAAATGGAATACTTAGGTGTACATATAAAAGAGTATGTAAATAACCTAGATGTGCAAAACAAAAATAACCTGATAAAAAATGTCAAGGAGAAATATTCTATGTCCATGGATTGGAAGACAATATTGTTAAGATATCAATTCTTTCCAACTTAGTCTATAGAGTCAGCACAATCCTAATCAACATTCCACCAACTATATTGTACATATTAACACATTGATTATAAGTTTTATATAGAAAGGTAGAAAGACAAAGAAACTTGACTAGCCAACTCAATATTGAAGAATAAATTGGAAGGTTCACACTACTCTAATTTAAAATTTACTATGAAGTTACAGTGAGAAATACAGGGTGGTACTGGTAAAATAATGACACATAAATCAATGGAACAGAATATATGGCCCAGAAATAGACCCACACAAACACAGTCAACTGATCATGAAAATAGAGCAGAGACAATTCAGTGCAAAAGGATAATCTTTCCAACAAATGGTGTGGGAACAATTGTCCCATAAGCACAAAGTGAACCTAGATACAGATCTTACACTTTTCACAAAAGTTAACTTGAAATGAATTGCAGATCTAAATGTGAAACTCTATAAAATTTCCAGAAGAAGAAAAGGAGAAAATCTACATGACCTTGGGTATGGTGATGAATTATTAGATACAACACAGAAACCTGATGCATGCAAGAAAGAGTTGATAAGCTTATCTTTATTAAAGTTAAAAACTAATGCCCTGAGATTGACACTGTTAAAAGAATGAATAGAAAAATACACTGGGAGAAAACACATGCAAAATAAATATCTGTTAAAGGACATGCAACAATAAAAAAACCAGACAACTAAATTTGAAAATGGACAAAATATCTGAGCAAACCCCTCAACAAAGAAGACAATCAGCAAATAAACCTGATCATTTGTCATTGGTTAATTGAAAATTAATAGGATAATGATATGTACAACATACCTACTACCCAGCTAAAATCCTAAAAACTTATTTATCAAGTACTGGCAAGGAGGCATAGCAAGAGTAACTCCATTCATCTCTGTTGGGAATGCAAAATGGGACAACCATTTTGGAAAATAACTGAGCAGTTCTAAAAAAATTCAAAGTCCTCATTTTAAGACAATTTGGAGGCTCACAAAGCTAAGTATAGTTTTACCACACAACCCAGATATTTACCTAACTTATTTGAAAGCTTACATCAACACAACAACCTGCATGCAGATGTTTATAGCAGCGTTATTCAAGATGCTAGAACTGGAAGTCACTATGTTGTCATTGATAGTTGAATAGATAAACCAACTATAGTAGATCCATATAATGCAATATTATTTGGAAATAAAATTAAATGAGCTATTAAGCTGCAAAAATTCATGGGTTAATCTTAAATGCACATTGCTAAGTGAAAGAAGAAAATCTCCCTGCTGTGTGATTTCTACTTTTTGACACTCTGGAAATGACAAAACTATAGCAACCATACCGATCAGCAGTTCACCGGGGCTTAGAGAAGTGGGTTGAATAGGTGACATACAGGGTAGTTTTTACTGAAATGAAAAAATACAATACAATAGTACAATTGTGTGGTACTATGATGATAAATAAATGACATGAGGCTTCTGGCAAAGCCCATAGAACTTTACAACTACAAAAAAATGAATCTAAATATATGAAAATTTAAAAAATATTTTAGAAAAAGTAGAATGTGACAAAACCATGTAACTCTAATATAAATGTATGAAACAACTCACTGAAGGGGGCAGGGGAAAAGTTGTTGACCTAACTAACTTTGAAAATTTTAGTGCTTATAAAGCTAAAGTAAAACAAATGAAAAACAAACAAAAACTGCATATAAGCACTGTGTTCTAGTTGATAAAGTTATTTCTCATATGGATAGGTGATGTCAATTTTGGTAAAGCTATATATATATATATATATATTTATAGCATTTAAGTAAATGTATAGCAGATGGCAGGAGCCAAGTTTCTTATTGTTGTAGTGTGAGTTTGCAGATACCCATAGGAGGAGGCTAGAATGTTTGATGTGGTCATGAATTATATTTGGAGACATCGATATGGACTCATGATGAGCTTACATAGATAAAAATGTTTATGTACAGAAATATTTATAGATATATGTATACACAGGGTTTAGTAAACACACATATATTTCCATGCTTTGTCAACTGACAAGGGCAACCACACTCCAGGAGCAATTAGCATGCAAAATTTGGTTTCTTATACCCTTCTAAATAAATAGGAACAAAGTCTCCTTGGGGAAATGGCTGATTCTAGGTTAAGATAGGATATATATAAGATGAGCTTGGAATATCTTGTAGTAAGGATCAACAAGTAAGGAAGTGAAAAATAAAAAACAACCAAACCACAATGATTGGGTATGTTAAAGAGACACAGGAACTCACAAATTTTGGCCAAGGCTGGACAATTTTGAACTAGAAAATGAATAAGTAAATATTGTATCATATACAAAGTATATAGTAAATATCTATGAATCAATACTGATAAAGACAAATGATTGTATAATAAACCAATGGGGAGAAGAAACAAATCTCCCACCCAGAAAAAATCCAAATAATACATGTAGAAAATTAATCCACAAAAAGGTAGAATTTAACTCTCCACTCTTTAAGTATGGGCTGAATATAGAGATTTCCTTATAGAGTATGATATGGAAAGTGGTGAAATATAATAGAAACTTCAGTGGAAAAACCTGACAACCCCAAACAGCCTGGAGTTGAGGGTCCATATCAATAGCTGCAAGGCATGCTGATTGCATATATTCTTACTGTGTGATGACAATGTCACTTTACCTGTGATCATCCTCTCAAAACCCATAATCACAGCCTAATCACGAGAAAAACACCAGAAAATCTCCACTCAGAGATCTTCTAAAAGGAATCTTGACCAATGCTCCTTGGAACTGTCAAAGTCATTAAAAACAAGGAAAGTCTGAGAACTGTCATTCAAGAGGAGCCTAAGGGAAAATGACTGCTAACTGCAATGTAGTTCTGGATGAGATACTGGAACAGAAAAAGGAAATTAGGTAAAAACTGAAAATAGTTGAGCACTATGGGTTTAATCAATAATAAAAACAATGTGTCAATGTAGGTTCATTAATGGGAAAAATGCCCCATACTAATGTCAACCATGTTAATAATAGAGGAAAATGAGGGGCACATGGGAACTCTCTATACTACCTTCTGAATTTTTCTGTAAAATTAAAACTGTTCTAAAAACTAAAGTTTATTTTTTGGAAGTTTTCAAAATGGAAATGAAAATGGAGTCAGCAAAGATAAATTATCCTCAACTATCTTAGGACAAGCAATTCTGCACTTAGAGTTCTCATTAGAATTCAAGAATAGGAGGAATATAGAAATGTTTTGGAACATACCGGATCTCAGAATGCTTGGCACCCATGGATCCTTTTAACTTGTTTTATTTGAAGATGTCCTCAGCAAGATTATAAAAAGCAACCCAAAATGGAGATTTGTTTCGAGAAAGAGTGGTGTATGGAGAAACAATGAACTTACAGTCAAGTCTGAATGATTTTTGATGTAATATTAAAAATTACAAATACATTCTGGAACTGAAATCTCAGATATTCCAGCATTTTATTTAGCATCTGGTGTGTTTCATAGATTTCATTATACATTTTAAAAATTAAGAAGTACCAGTAGCGGTAAAAGGAAAAGTATGTGTATTTTTGTTTCCTAGGAGGCTGAAAGCAGGTATCATACAATAGGTTTATTTAAACAATGGAAATGTATGAAGCAAGGAGAATGTCCAAATTAAGGCATCATTACAATGATGCTTTCTTCCTGAGGACCCCATGTTGGTGATCCTTGACTCCTCTGACACATGATAAAACACATGGTGGCGTCTATTGGTCTCTTCGTTCTGTTCTGGGTTCTGTTTCAGCTTCATGATTCTGTGGCTGTATCCTTTCCTTATTCATTCTATTTTAAAGGACCCCAGTAGTAGGATTAAGACCCATCCAGTATGAGGTGGGTCACACCTTAACTGAAGTAACCTCATCAAAAGTTCCTACTAACAATGGGTTCACACCTACATGACTTGATTAAACTTAAGAAAGTGTTTTTCTGCGATACACACCTCTTCAAACCACAACAATTCCAAACATTAGGAAAATATAAAAACATGATAACAAAAGAGAAGTACCAGATCAATCAAGTGAAGCACTAGAAAAGATTTTAAAAGGAAAGCACCAAAAAAAGAATATATAAAATAGTAGGAATACCTACAAAATTCATTAATCATAAAAATATTGAGTAAATGTCACTAGGAAGATACAGATATTTTTAGGATGTGTAAAAATGACCAAAAGAAAATTCAACCAGTTACTTGAGATAAAAATACACAGAGCCATACTTGAGATAAAAATATACACAGAAATGATTGAAAACAAAATAATGTGTTATCAGCAAACACTGATCAAAAGAAAATAGTTGAAGAAATGTTATTATCAAACAAACTAGAATTTGTAGTTAACGATTTATATCAGGTGAATATTTCATACTGGTCAAAATAACAATGCACCAACATGATATCACAACTATGAACTCTTACACGTACTTAGTAACAAAATATATTAAGTAAAAATTCATAGAAAGCAAGGAGAAATCGACAAATAAACATACTAAAAGACTTTAAGCTTGTGTTAGAAACCAGCAGAGAAAATAGTAAAAAATGAATATATTTGAAAACAACTTTTTACAAGCCTCTGTGTGTGTGTATGTGTGTGTGGTGTGTGTATAAGTGTATAAATATTTTTAAAAGCATTGAATATGCAGAAACATTCATTATGTATTCGACAAAGTGGGACACAATTTTGGTTGTTCATTCAACAAATCTAAATTCTCTTCCTTTGCTTCATTTTGGCTGGGAAAAAATTAAACAGTAAGGGTTTTTCATTTCAGAAAAGAAAGTGAGTGGCACTTCAAGAAGAGGGACAATTGTAGAAAATCTTTTGAGTCACTTTGATAAGGTGATGGAGAGCAGAACCATAAACTGGCAGTTTACAGATAGTGTGGGAGTAAGGAAGTTGTTTCTCTGAATTAGAAGACAGTGCATACTTTTAAACTAATGGTAATGAGCAATTAGAGAAAGAGAAATTGATGAGCCAGGTTGTAAAGATACAACTGCTGAAGAGTGCAGAGGAAATTTTCAGGTAGAGCCAGCAGCTTTGTGTGAAGACAGAAGAGCAAACTGAGAAAGAAAAATAATGAGTCAAGAAAGGTCCTTAAAAGCACATTAAGCTGCTTCTTGTGAATGAGTTTTCTCATGGTGTTTGGATTTACACTAACAGCAAAGAAAAAAAAAAAACAAGAAAGTGACTCAATGTAATTTGCTTTCTTTATTTTTGTTTGGAAGGGCAGGCACTGGGAATCGAACTTAGGTCTCTGGCATGGCAGGCGAGAACTCTGCCTGCTAAGCCACCATGGTCTGCCCAATTTGCTTTCTTTTTAATGTAGCTGCAGTGTGGTAAAAATGTGTACTTCATTTATTTTTATTTTTTAAATATTTTTTCGTACTTCATTTTATCTATAGTTTATTGTTATTTTTAGTTTTAATACACAAAGTGTTTTAAAAAACACTGCTCAATCTCTGCCCTATACAAGCTTCATGTATTTGGAAACAGTGTCTCAGTGCAAACAACTGTATATAAAGGACAAATTTCAATGCTTGACATCATGTTTGTTGCCTTTCTCTGAACTTTCTTTAGCTTCTTTATAACTCTTTAAAAGTACAATAAACAAAATCATATATAGTAATCTAATAAAAATGTGAAAACTGTAAAGAAGAGCAAAAGAAGAGAGAGAAAATGGTGAAAAGATCACTGACCTTAGAAACTGGACAGGAAAGGGAAATATTACCCGAAAGCTGGTTTTTATCAATGATGATAATGATGGTGATGATGATGTTGACACCTAATATTAATAACAGAAAGTAGCTGTGTGTGACTGAAGAGACTGAATAAGAAGAAGGGAAATTAAGAAATGGAGGATGTAATTCCAAAATGTCCTAAATACTTAGATCTCATTTGAGTTGAGAGGGCAAAACTGCCATCATTGATTGTTTTTAGGAACTGTCTAAAATGACATAATTTACATGAAATTATGCTTTTCTTCCTATTGACACTATTTGGGGACTCTCGGTCCTCAGAGCTGAGGATAAAGAAGCAACGAGCCTTCAAAAAATATTTACTGAATGCCCCAAAATGGAGGATACTATGATTTGACTTGTGTAAAAGGCTTAGTCAGTAACCAGTAAAAAGTGTTCAATAAACAATTGTTAGTTATTATTATCACTGGAAATACTTATTTTGTATAATTTCAGTGTTATGAAATTATCATGCTTACATTAAATAGTACAAGCCCCTCCATAGCAGAGCTCAAATTTCAGTTACCAGAACATATTAACTGTGAGAAGTAGCATAAAGCACACAATTGGCAGGTAAATTTTCAGTACACAAATGATTATATAAATAAGACACGCACATTTTAATCAGTGCCAATCAGATTACCTTTTTCTCAGTTTCTCAGTGAAGGTCGCTGCATATCTGTTATCCAGTTTATGCACAGACAGCAAAGTGTGTAGTTGTGTTGCTTCCTTATCTCCCAGTTATAAACCAACATAAACCTGTATGACATTTTACAAAAAAGTATACTCAAACAGAGGAATTGTACAACAAAGATGAGGGTGCAACCAAGGAAGGAAAAGTGATAATTCTGCAGAAAAATGTCTATTCATATCTTTAGCCCATTTTATAATGGGGTTGTTTGTTCCTTTGTTGTTGAGCTGTATGATTTCTTTGATACAGGCTATGAAACCTTTATCTGATGTGTGATTTCCAAATATTTTCTCCCATTCACTTGGCTACCTTTTCCCCTTTTTGACAAAATCTTTAGAGGCACCAAAGCACTTGATTTTCAGGGGTTTCCATTTATCTATCTTTGTTGTTGGTATTGCTTGTGCTTTGGATGTAAAGTTTAGGAAGCAACTTCCTATTACTAGATCTTGAAGATGTTTCCTTACACTTTTCTCTAGGAGATTTATGGTACTAGTTCTTATATTTAGGTGTTTGATCCACTTTGAGTTAATTTTGTATAAGGTGTATAAGGTGTAAGGTGTACCTTATATAAGGTGTAAGGTAAGGGTCCCTTTCATTCTTTTGGCTATTGATACCCATTTCTCCCATGCCCATTTATTGAAATGACTATTTTGACCCAGTTCAGTGGATTTGGGGTCCTTGTCAAAGATGAGTTTGCCATAGATTTGGTGGTCTATTTCTGCACTCTCGATTCAATTCCATGGGCCAATACTTCTATTTTTGTGCCAATAATGCTGTTTTGACCACTGTGGCTTTATAATAAGTTTTAAAATCAGGAAGTGTTAATCCTCCTGCTTCATTCTTTTTTTTAAAGATGTTTTTAGCTATTCAGGTTCTCTTTCCTTTCCAGATGAAGTTGGTAACTAGCTTTTCCAAGTCTTCAAAGTAGGTTGTAGGAATTTTGATATGTATTGCATTGAATCTGTAGATCAATTTGGGCAGAATTGAAATTTTAACTCTGTTAAACCCTCCTATCCATGAGCGGGAAATGTCTCTCCACCTATTTAGAGCTTCTTTGATTTCTTTTAGTAATGTTTTGCAGTTTTCTGTGTACAAGTCCTTTGCGTCCCTAGTTAAGTTCATTTCTAGATACTTGATTGTTTTAGTTGCTATTTTGAATGGATTTTTTTCCTTAATTGACTTCTCATTATGTTACTTCTTGTGTGTAGAAA